>CM038220.1:61786106-61914840 GCA_021442155.1 Cymbidium sinense | reverse complement strand
TATGCTACTTGTATTCATATTCATTTCTTTCAAATTAATAAATGAAAATGATTTCCTTTATGTCAATTTGCATGTGTGTTGACTTAATTAAAATATGTGTGCTATTATCACTATTAAATCTCAAATGTATTTTCAAAAGCTTATTAATGAATGAAAAATATTTTATGACTTTAGTTATGTATACATACATAGGAGATGCATGTGAATATAAGTTTTAGTGTATGAAGTGAAGTCTCTTTCTTACATTCATATGTTGATTTGCATAAGTTTGAATGATTAATGGTATATGGACATCCTACATATGGTTTTAAGTAGTCCCAAGGAGGTTCCTACCTCACTCCTGAACAATGGTGACATATGTTTGATTTCATTCTTATGCATCTTACATTAGAATTTATAGAGCTTTAATTCATTTACACAAATAATTAAAATAAATAAATTCTACTTTTGCATGGTTTTCTATTCTTATAGTTTATACATCCATATATGTATATTATATATTAGACACTTTTAAGTAGCCCCAAAGGAGGTTCCTACCTCCCCTGAAAACAATGGCTGTACTTGCTTAAAACTTTTATACATTTGAATGTGTATTTAGCTAATGAATGAAAACCCCCCTTTTTCTATTAAAAAGACATGCATTCATATTTTGTTCAAGTGGTTGGATTGATTAGTCATATGATTTAGAGTTCTTTTCTTATGCTTTTTTGTATAAGAATTTAGATAGAGTTTTAAATTAATATGAAAAAATGATTCAACCAAATGAAACATCAATTCAAGTACATTTTCTTACATTCATCATTTAAGTGCTAAGATACAAATTGTATGTATAGGTATGTTTAGGACTTAATCATATGCATGCCATATATATGATGGAAAGAAATGAAAGATATGTTATGTGGTAATAATAATTCCAAATTAATCTTAAGATGCCTTTCTTATTGAATGAGATTATTTAAAGTGAACCTAAATCTAGGATTAATTAAAATATGTAATAAGCCATTCACTAAAGGAATTGATTAATTAATTTGCTTTAGATGGCTTAAGGTAGGGATAAGAGAGAGTGATCCTCTTTTTTCTTCTCTTATAACACTTAGTTGTTAGTGTAATCATGAAACAAAAGAAAACATTAAGTAAAATTTACAAATCAATTAAACCATTTAAAGTGAAACCCCCTTCATAATTAAATCTCTTCATACTTAGAAAATCTTAACTCTAAAGCCTAGTTAGGACATACCACACAAGCCTTTAACACACACATTAGATTAAGTCACCACTTCTAGCTTTATGTTAGGTGCATGGTTTGATGTATGCTTTATGATGTATTGTTGTAGACGGATGTTAGGTGTATGTTTTATAGATGATAGCGTGATTAGCCTAATCATATTTTCTATAGAAGATTGTGCTTAAGGGGCTTAAAATAAATATAAATGCTCTCTTTTAGGTTGCTTAACCCCTAAGCATAATCTAAATTAGGATGGACTTGGTTACCCATGTGTGCTAAGTCCAAATTATTCATATAAGCTTGTTGTATGGTGTTTAGCTAACACTTATTTTGTAGGTGTAGTTAGATTTACTTTTTTTCTATTTTGATGTAATTATGCATTAGAATTAGGATTAGTGTTATGGGGATTAGGATGATGAGGCTAGAAGGCTTTGTCATGGAGGCCTCGATGCCTTTGAAGCAAAAAAATCCAAATGAAGAAATGGAGAGACATGAAGATATGAAGATATGAAGACCCCATAACATTTATTCATTTGTATAATTGTAATTATTCTTTCATATCAGTTGTATAAGGTATAGCTGGCTACCCATTTCTCTTTTGGTTATCACTTGACCGCATCCCTATTATTCTTTCACGTTGAGTTTATAAATTGTCTAATGATTTGTTTACATTGTGCAATAGAAATGGCATGTATTTTCATAATTTCTTCATGTATGATGATTTAATGTGTGGTGATCTTAGGCTCTTAGAAAAATAAATTTTACCCAATCACAACTCATAACTAAATTTTCTAAATAACTCATAATCTCATTTAAAGCCTAGGTATTAAATCAAGATAATTAAAAGATTTAGCAACCCCTTAGTTGAATGTTGTATGCTTAATATCATGCATATCATATTATTTCACTCTTGCTAAGAGAGGGTTTCATCCTTGCACGATGGGGAAGACTTGACCTTGAAGTCTCCCTTGTGTGGAAAACACTTTCTCTTTGATTTAGCCAATAACACTATTTCATCATGCATTTAGGCATATAAAATCCTATAACCTTTGTCAAAATGAAGAGTCCAAAATCAAATAAAATTTGATAAATTTGTATTAGACTAAGTCATTATTCATACCACTCATGCTCTAGTCTCTTAGGGAGTGGGTTTAAGGACTTTAGTTTCTTTCTAAATAATAACAACCTAACCATCTTGCAAAACATATGACTTGACCACATGGTTTTAAAATGTAGGAGGAGTTAGGTGCCAGTGTGATTATAAGTCCAGGGTGGTTTACTCTCTTGTGGAGGTAAATAATATACCCATCTTCCTTAGATTTAGGTCATGCTTTGCCTTGCTAAAGCTCCCTAGATTTAGGATCTAAGGGTTATTGTTTCCCTCGGCTATAAGCATAAATCCTCACCTCTTAGGCATTTCCATAATCTTATGTTGTGAATTATAAGTCCTAGTTTTCTAATAAAATTTTAACTCAAACATATAATTCTCTTCAATTTCAAATATATAAAGCCCATACATAGAGTTTGGGATGCTCACTAGGTTTTCTAGTATCATGAGCATCCCCTACTCATCTCCTTTTGCAATAATAAGCCTCTTTCTTGATCTATCCCACTTGATTTTCCAAACATTGCCAATTTATTGATAGTCCTATCTTTGAAATCTTGGAGACAAATTGCCTACTTTAATCAAGAGTATTCTAAGGAACTCACCTTCCTTATAATGTAATTAACTATAGGCTTGCCCCCATGGAACTTTAGAACCTTTTAAATAAACCCTACTTTATTCATCATATAAAGGGGAAAAAATCTCATATTTCAAAGACCCATCATGCCTTAGAGTCCTTATTAGGTGATTAGTCCATTATAGGGTTGTGATTTCTATCTTTCGAGATAGTGCACTATTCTTGATGACATACCATCACCTCAATAAGTACATATCGGATCTGGTGTCCCCCATGCACACAACTCAAAAATAAACACCACATATTTTTGACTCCAGGATGGTTCTCTCTCATCTCTAGTAGACAATTATTGTCTCCAAGCATTGATAGTGGACTTGTATTTTATATAAGTCCAAGACTATCTTTCCTTCCGTTGGCACTAGCTTATTTCATTCTTAAGCGAAGCTAGCCAACATCCTCTAGGTTTTAGGACCTCACTCCTTATAGGTCTTGAAACCCTATTGGTTTTCCTGAATAGTAATAAATAAAATTAACTCATGGAAGGAAATGACAAAAATTTAGAACCTCTTTACCACTCGCTTGGTGAAGAAGGGTTCATCTTAATGATTAAGAAAATAAACTCTTTTGCAAAATGTTACTTTCTAAAAGCACCTTTTTCAAAATTCACATAATAAATAATTTTGCACAAGATTTTCAAAAAGCACAAAAACTCATATAACCAAACCTCACCTAACAATCCCCATGATTGTTACATGGATTCTTTTTCAAAATCAAGATCAAAATCATTTTAAAAGCTTCTTTTTTTGAAAATAGCTATCTCCATTCAACATGCTCAAATTTGTTGAATGAAGATTCTATTTTCAAATAAAATCATAGTAAAAAATTGAAACTCCACTTAACATATTTCACATATGCTAAAGTTGAGTTTCCTCTTTTCAAAAGCACACTTTTGAAATGACCACCTTCATTCAACATGCTCAAATTTGTTGAATGAAGATCCTATCTCCAAATAAAATTATAGCATAAAATTGAAACTCTGCTTAACATATTTCATATATGCTTAAGTAGGAGTTTTCCTCTTTTTTCATTAGCACACTTTTGAAAATGACTACTCAATTCAACATGCTCAAATTTTTTGAATGAAGATTTTATTTTCAAATAAAATTATAGCAAAAAATTAAAACTTCACTTAACATACTTCATATATGCTAGAGTTGAAGTTTCTCTTTCAAAACAAGAAATCACACATGAAAGCAAGACATATCATTGAACTCTATTTAACATACCTAAATTTGTTAAATAGATTTCCTTTAAATAAAAAATCATATCACATTTGATTCCTACTTAACATACCAAATTTGTTAAGTAAGAATCCCATTTTCAAAATCATATCACATTTGACTTCACTTAACATACCAAATTTGTTAATGAGAGTCTCATTTTCAAAATCATATCACATTTGATTCACTTAACATACCAAATTTGTTAAGAATCTCATTTCAAATCATACATTTGATTCCTACTTAACATACCAAATTTGTTAAGTGAGAGTCTCATTTTCAAAATATAAATTAGATCACATTCATTTTCTACTTAACATACCAAATTTGTTAAGTGAGAGTCTCATTTCAAAACAAACAAAATCATATCATAATTTGACTTCCACTTAACATACCAAATTTGTTAAGTGAGAGTCCCATTTTCAAACACAAATCAAATCACATTTGGTTCTTACTTAACATACCAAATTTGTTAAGTAGAGAGCCTCATTTTCAAATCAAAAACATATATCAATCACATTTGGTCTACTTAACATACCAAATTTGTTAAGTAAGAAGCCCCACTTTCAAATCAAATCAACATATATCACACACATAATCAATCACCACAAGCAAAGATTTTTTCACAAAATTTCTAAACATACAATCACAACCTCTTAGCATACCTAAATTTAAGTAAAATTTTTCAAAATCAAAATTTTCAAACAAGATAACAACACAAATATCTTCAAAGGTCTCTCCAAATATTCGAACCCCAACAACCTACTTAAATTGGTTGAGTATGGGTTCTAAATCAAAATCATATGGCAAGACTCTCTCACATATCAAAATCTCTCCGAGCCCCACTTAACATAACTAAATTTGTTGAGTGTGGGTTCAAATTTCCAAATCAAGTCTAAATTATTTGAAGGTGAATACCAAAGAGGGAGGTATATTTTCAACAAATGAGTTTCACCTATTTATTTTCACCAATTCGACACATGGCTCCTAGCAAGTTTGTGTTCTCCTTCCCATCTGGTGTTGACTTGGCGTGCCAAGCTCACCTCACCACTACATCATTTTGGTCAAATTCAAGATGTCAGTTACTTGTGAGGGACAATCACTCAAGATTAGGGAGGAGAGGTCAAATGCCACCATTCACTTTGGCATGCCTTCGACTGAAGTTTAGGGAGGTCCCCACAATGAGAGTACTTAGCATGATCATTTGGTCACAGTAGTGTTGGTTCCTGCTCTTTCTATCGTTGTTCATCGTTACCTGATGAGGGATGACACCTCCTCGTTGCTCCCCTCAAAGGGGAAGGCTATCTTGGCCTCCGAGATAGTCTCCCCACCTTTGAGGTAGGTTCAGCCCCCTCGCTCAACTAACCCGCACAACATAAGAGCCGAAAGGTTAAGACATCAAGTAGAGGTGAGGTAGCATCCCATGTTGTGTGAGAGGGTTCACCCGGAGGTCTCCCCCTTACTTAGTGGCAATAAGTTCTATCCCCTCTCAGGCTCAAATGGAGAGGAAGATTATAGGAGGGTTGCAAAGATCACCTCCACCACCTATTATGAGGCCGGTAGAGGAGGAGGCCCATGCTTGATTACATTAGTTATTCAACAGGCGAGCCCATGGATGCAGGAGTTCAGTGTGTTATTCGACTTGAGGTCTTTGATCCCTAGGAGCGTTAGTGATCAGAAACACAGAGCTAGATACACAGAGGCCCAAGTGGTAGTGCAGACATATAGGAGAAAGAGGAGGAGGTGCCCAGCAGTAACCTCGCTCTATGGATTTCTAGGTTGGAAGATATCGAGTTGATCATAATGATAGTATAGTACTCACAAGTAGCTAATTATAGGAGGAGAGCGGCGTCTGTCCACCACACCACCACACGCCATCCATCTTCACCAAGATATGTTCCAAAGCATCCCGGTCACCAAGACACAGTGCATCGGGAGAAGAAAGCTCATTGGTGATCTATTACCCTCTGGGTCCCATTCCATCTACTCCACCCATTGAGGTGAGGTTGAGCTCTCCTTCTCGACCTTTCACTTTAACTATGGTGAAGAAGGAATGGCGACCCAATAGCATCGTAGTCATTCCACCACCTCCACCACTATTGGCAGTAGCAGCAGTAGTAGAGGGGGAGGGTGATAGTTTTGTAGTTCCTATGGCTAGATCCCCTAGGTAGCACTCCACGATAGTGGCAGATGAGCATGTATCTTCTAGTGAGCATAGTCCTCCAGATGGCACCCAAAGCAAGAGATGCATTGAAGTGAGCATGCAAGAAGTGAATGTTTATACCAACATAGTTGACCATTCCTTGGATGACATATAACATAGTATTTTGTGAGAGAGAGATCCTAGGAAGCATTCATTATGAGAGGAAAGGTTGTTTTGACCGATGAAGATGATTTGTTGGAGGACTCATGAGGTCCACATGGTCAATACTGGGAGCTCCTTCCAGACCAGAAGTCGTGAAGGTATTGTGGTTGAAGAGGATGATGATGTCCCCATTCAACTCAGACCTCCTCCACCCTTAAATAGAGAGATGATCACATTGACAAGATGGGGAAGAAAATTGAGGAGTTGATGGAAGTTTAGATTGAGAACTCAATCCCGCCTAGTAGCTATAGAGCAGAGTTGGCACATACCTTGATCACCCTAGATGCAATCCCACAAAGGAAGATAGTGGTAGCATGAAGGTGTGTGGATAGAACCTCCATGCATGAGAAAGATATCAAACACATGGTGGAAATAATAGAGGGAAGCTGCACAAGCTTGAGGTGGCTCATCTCTGTCCAAAGGGTAGACCTACCTAAAGGAATTTGATGGTCCAATATCCTAAGGGTTTTGTGCCACCTTCTTTCAAAATTATTTGAGAGTGGGAACCCTGCCAACATATTGCACATTTTAGCCTGCAACACCGGAGGTAGATGCCCTTCTTTTTTATGAGCAATTTAGTGGTGTTTGATTGGAATGTTGAATTTCCCAACAGTTTGGTAAAGACATCTACTGAGTTGGATCACCTCTTCATCAAAGGTTTGTTGGAGCTCAAAAGGGTTACGAGGTGACCTCATTGTAGCAAGCAAAAATCCAATGAGTCCCTTGATTTTAATTCTCTGAAACCGAGTATGAAATGCAACCACAATGTCAACAGATAATAGAGATTTTCAAGAACATCCATGACTCGATTGCTTTCATGCTCAAGGGGTTTACAATCAAAAACTTTGAGAAGCTAATTAACAAGGCGGCTAGTCTACAAGAGGAAGCCAAATAGTTTCTTCCTGACCTCCCAAACCTCAGAAGCATTTGATAGAAACTAGGGGTAGTCACAATAGTTGATAAGGGAAGCTAACTAGGGTTTAGTCACATAGGCCTTAGCTCGCCACCTCCTATCACCACCTCGCCCATAGTGGTCACCACCAGCCTCCTCATATCCTCACAAGTATTCCTACCTTCCACCATGTAGCTATACTTACCTACTCTTATGGATAGATTGAATAAGCCTTATTCATTCAAGAGGGAGGTAGTCGAAGATCTTTAAGAATCTCTTAAGAAGCGATTCGCTACAGCTAGAGGGTGGAGAAGTGGGCAAGAGTCATGATCCAAACTATTACCACCGCATGTTTATATGTCTTAGAAGATTGCGTTACCTTTAAGGACAGCTTGAGCATAGCTACAAGTCGGGTGCCATTGTCATCCCTAAGGAATACCTATTAGAATAACCTTCTAGTTATTAGAGTAATCCTTGGGGATACATGATCCTCTTAATAAAGGAAGGTTATATCTCCTATCCCAAACCTCCAATAAAATCATTTCTAAGATTAGAAAACTACCCTTTTAGGTGCTTGAGGTAGCTCAAACCTCCAACTACAAAGAAGGTTTGCAAGTTGCTAAGGACAACTTAAGGGAGGTAGGAGCTCAGCAGTAACAGTGATAGCCTTCACTTGCCCAGAATAGTATAGCATAACCATCGATTGGTTCCAACACTCTTCCATAGTTAGCTACTTTCCTCCAACTCTTCTTCTAGCCATATTATATCGATGGAGGGGTGCCAAATCCCTCACTTACTTTACTTGATTTCTACTTTGTACCTCCATCCAAATCTAAGAAATCAATGAAGAAGTTGATTCCACATATTTGTGTCACTCGATGATCTTCATGAGTTTATTCCAAAGCTCTCCAAGTCTAAAAAATAATAATAACTCTAGTTCAATCATTCCTCTGATTTAGAAATGGATTATCCATTCTAAATCACTGGTTCACCCATTGAGATTGATTTGGAGTCATCTAACTGATGATCCTATAGGAGAAGTTGAACCTGAGCATATAGAACTTTCCATAAACCATCTCATGAAGTCATCAGTCAACTCCCAGTGGCAAAGTTCTACCTCCTAGGGTAGCACCTCAGGATAAGGGTAAGCAAGTCATTGGTTCAAGCGATCAAGTAGCCCCTCCACAGGATGCTCCACCTATGGATATGCTTGTTGAGAACCAGCCCAAAGTTGACTTCAATGTCTGCCACGAAAAGTTGCTAGCTAAGCATATATAATGCCCTTGTCATCCAAAGAGATGGGGATTCTCAATCCAAAATATGCTTAGCTCAAACGATAATGGAGAGGAGGCATGTTATTTAAGAGAAGCATGGAGTTACATTCACCAATGAAGACCTTCTTTCGGGGATAGTTGATCATAAGTGTCCCCTCTACATCAAGTGAATATGGGCAGATTCATACTCTCCAGGGTGTTAGTTGATCTAGATGCATCAGTGAACATGAGTCTAAAGACCCTTGCCTACTGAGGATTGACATCTCCAACCCAAGAGATGATGATTGAGAGGATTCAATGAGTAAGGCGAGAGGGCTTTAGGTTCCATAGTATCAAGATAGATGACTAAAAAGACCCAAGTTCTACATAATTGATTCAAACACTTCTTCATTACTTTGTTTGGAATTGGATACATGAAAATAAGATGGTTCCATCCTCTACATCAATGCATCAATTTCAAAGAGGTGGATTGAATCGTGTCAAAGGAGACTTGAAAGCCATTTAGAGATGCCAAGATATATGAGGACGTGACCTACTATCTTCCTCAAAATTAGAAATTCTATTTTTGCAAACTTGGGAAAAGTTCTAAAACAAAAGAAAAAAGAAAAAGAATAAAAAGAAAAGGAAAAAATGAAAAAGAAAATGAAAAAATAATGAAAATGCAAGTGAGCGAGAATCAAACACTGAGGAAGAAGTAGAGCCTGAAGTTAGATTCGACCCACAGTTCATTCCTCCATACAAACACATGGGTAGGATGACTCGACCCCACCAAGTAGAGGAAGAGGATAGCAGGTTCCAGAGGTGAAGACCTCCTTGGGTGGCCACCTAGGGAGCTATGTTCCAGCTCATAAGAGTACCCCTACTATCCACATAGACTTAGAATCTACTTTGGAGGATGAGTCTCATGTGGTTAGCATGCCAATCAACCCCTCTCAGTGGGTCCCTTTGGTGGTGACATTCAAGCCAAACAGGGATGAAGACTAGCCCTCTGAATAAAGCATGAATGTATCCAAGTTAATATTATGTAAAATAGTCAAATAGTAGTTTAGAACTTTAGCTCTAACCCCACTTTTCTCTCAGAAAGTCGAGGGCTTGGTAGTTAAGGAAGCCCCCAAGTCATTCGTAGATGTCAAGCCAAAAATATTTTTTGTTGGGAGCATCATCCTTAAGTCAGGAAGCTGATGTAAAACTTGAGGATGATTCATATAAAGATATAATATAATTGCCTTTTGATTGGTATTCGCCTTGTGTTCTTAATTTGACAAAGAAGAGATTAATCCCACATACTTGGTCTAAACACAGGTCGGATTACTTTGTAAGGTTATGGGACAACCAAAGCAGATATTCTCAATCAAGACCAGGACTAGTGTTCGGCACAGTGGGTCTAGTCGATGATGACAACCAATTTCTAGTCATCACCAATCATTTAGAGTCTGATAGGTTCTTTTCAAATCATGCTAACTCATATGAGGAGGTGAGTTTAGAAATTTTAGATGATCCAAATGAGTTTTAAGTCAAAGATGCACAAAGTTTGAAGAAGAGATCATCAACCATCGATGAACTCAAAGAAATCAACTTAGAAATAAAAGAAGATCCACGACATACATCCCTTGTTGAATGAAGAAGAAACCAATGACTTAGTTAGGCTATTAATCGAGTTTAAGGGCTACTGCATGAGTTATAAAGAAGAAATGCGATTTAACTTCAAGTAGCAGTCTAGAAACTAGCAATATATCCTAATGCTAACCCTATCAAGCAAGCTCCTAGATGCATGCGACATAACAACAAGTCATTTTGAAATCAAGAAACTAATCGATGCCGGGTTTATCGGAAGAAAGAAATCCTACCTTGGTTGGTATTCAGTTAAAAAAAAAAGAATGGCCAAATTTATATGCCAATTTTGGGATCAAAATAAAGCATGCCCTAAAGATGAATTTTCACTACCAATTTCAGAACTGATGGTGGATATTGCCTCATCTCATGTAGTATTCTCTTTCATGGATCAGTCATCTAGCTACAACCAAATTAAGATGGCCCCTGAAGATGAGAAAAATATTTCTTTTTGAACTCCGATCGAAATCTATTATTACAAGGTCATGCTTTTGGCCTTTAAAATGCTAGTGCTACATACTAGCGGGCCATGACTCGGATCTTCAACAAAATTATTCATCATTAGGTTGGATATTATGTTGATGATCTTGTAATCAAAAGTAAAGAAAGAGAAGACCACCTCTTTAACTTGAGAGTAGTTTTTGAACGGTTAAGATAATTTAACCTTAAAATGAATCCTAAGTGTGCATTTGAAATAGCAGGAAATTCCTTGGGTTTATATCGCACCATAGAATAGAAATCAATAGAAGATGTTATCTTAGAAATGCCACCCCTAAAAGTCTAACTCAACTCGGATCATTTCAAGGGCTACATATCTAAGAAGCTTCATTTCCAACCTATCAAGAAGATGCCAGCCATTCTCAGCACTTGTTGAAAAGGATGCCAAGTTTAAGTGGGATGATAAGTTCCAACATATTTTTGAATACATCAAGCACTACCTGATGACGCTGCTAATTCTAATAGCCCCTATCCCGGGCAAGCCATTGATATTATATATCTGATAGAAGACTCCTTTAGACTTTGTTGGCCCAAACTAATGATGAAGGAAAGAGAATGCACTTACTATCTCAGCCATCAATTAATCTCTCGATGAGGAAACTACCCACTTATTAAAAAAGCACCACCTAGCTTTAATCTTTACATCCAAAAGCTACATTACATGCTTTCATAAGTGAATCTAATCTTCAAGATTAATCCATTGCAATATCTCATGACACAAACACGCTTATCCAACAAATAATATGTTGGTCCATGATTTTATCATAATTGACATCACTTTTGTACCCTTCATGCTGTGAAGGGACTAGACTAAATGTATTTCTTAACCACACACCCACTTGGATTCTTGCTAATGATGACCTCCATGAATAAGTCATGAACTTAGGGAAATTAAATATCATTAGCGAGATGTATTTTGAAGCGGCTTTTCATAAAGGAGAAGAACCATGATCTACTCTTCCGAAAGTGGGTAATGGTTCTCCAACTGACCATGATGTGATGAGATTCAACGAGACTCTCTTGAAGGGGTTATCCCAAAAAAGATGATGAGTTAGATTGAGAAACCATTCAAGGATTATCTAAATACAAGCAAACTATCTTAAGAGAAGTCATTAACATCAAGTGAAGTAGAGAGCCTCTCATACACTCTCATGAATGACACCTTATATTTTGATCATATGTGTTATTGTTTGGACAAACAAATCCCATAAGATCATGACCGAGGTCCACTCGTTTATGGAGTGCATCAATGCCAAGATGAAAACCAAGATTAAGAGACTAGGATACCGCCCTCGATGATCAGATTGCATGGATGTAGCTAAGAGATGCTGTCAAGTGCACGGTGTGGTCTTACACAAACCAACCAACATTCTACACCGTACATTGGCCTTATGGCCATTTGAGTGTTGGGATACATAGTGGGTCTTCGATCCTCCTTCTTCCAAGGGTCATCGTCATTCTAGTCCGACTTTTTTCCAAGTGGGTGGAGGTAATCCCAGAGAGGTCACACTTAGCATGTGCTCCAATTTTTAGAACCATATCATATATATTGGGTGCCTCGATGAATTATATCTGATAATGGTACGCATTCAAGAGCACTAAAATAAAAAACTTTCTGAGACACAACATAGATTGGAGATATTCTACCATCTATTACCCGAGAAAATGGCTTAGCGTAAGCCTTCAACAAAACTCTCATCCATATATAAAGAAGACACTGATGATAACAAGTGAGTGAGCGATAGTTGAAGCCTTGTGGACTTACACCATATACATAACTCAACTCACCCATCACATTCTCCTTAGTGTATGGGTCAAGTAGTTCTACCATTAGAGTCCAACTCCCATCATTAAGGATATGTAGTAAAATCATAATGGAGCGTAACACCAAGTTGTGGTTAGAAGAGCTCAAAGGTCTGGAGGACAGACGCCTCCAAGCATGCTAGAACCTCAAGTTGTATAAAACTAAAATGATTCAAGCTCACAACAAGTTGGTCTATCCTAGAGCTTTTCAGGGAGAGCTTTTTTTAGTTTTAAGGAGACCAATTATTGCCGTCAAAGATGAGAGGCAAATTTGAACCCACTTGGGATGGACCTTTTGCCATAAAGAAAGCCTACCAAGGAGGATCTTATCACCTTATAAACTATAAGGGAGAGCCCAATGCTTCCAATCAACGGGCTATACTAAAGAAATATTATCCATAAATCTTATTTCAAATCATCAATAAAATTTCTTTCATCTTAAACTCCATCTCTTCATATTTAGGAATATCTTTGTTTGAATCACCATGATGTATTTAGGGGGAGTAAGGAACCCAAGCCATCCAATCCTTTTGTAAAATACCAACATAAACTACACACAACCAATATAAAATAAACATATCTTTTCTCTCTATTTTGATGTGGGATAAAGCTGTGGCACTCACTCATTAGCTTCAGCCGCTAACATGCTACCTTACTAGCACCTGGTTACTTGTCTATGGATGCAAGTCTACAAGCTTTCTTCCTGTTGACCTGCAAACCAATAAGCACCTTATTAGTTTGAGGCCTCATAGATAAGCTACCTTGTGTTGACTTTATTTAAGAGGATGTACATGTTTTTCTTCTTGAACTCCATCATACTTTGAGTATATTTGAGGCTTAGGATAAGTCCCCAATGGCTTCTTTCTTCCTAACTACTTCAAGGGTCTACCCTTACATGGGACTCCCACTTAGTAGTTTCCCATGATGAATAGCATCTCTCCGATGACAGACTATCTTGATGATCATTTCATCTATGAGGATGTAAGTCTACAAGCCTCTTCTCAAATTAATCATCACAAACCGATGGGCACCTTAGGTTGGTTGGTTATCGCCATGTTGACAGCGACCCACCCGGCAAATACACCACTCATAGTTGGCCACTGTATAACTATAGGCTTTCTTTTACATGGTTTTAGATAAAGCCTCTAGTGGCACCTGCCTTGTGGGGACTCTATTTGGATTATGTCTTAACCCCATTTAGACACTCCTCTTACTCTTGGAGTCCCCTTTCCTAGTAGCCACCCCTATGGTTGGAGAATTTATCTTGGATATGCAATTTCTCCCTATTCGTAAATCTAAGACAGATAATATATGCCCTTCTCGTGACCCCTCACACACCAACAAGGTCCACGTAAACATATAAACAAAAAAATAATATATATATATATATATATCTTTGATTGTGGATTAGAAAACTTAGGTACCTTTTCCTAGCGCATCCTATCTTTAGGGCGTGTCAAAGAAACTCCTATAAAAAAATCGCCAACCACTTTTGAGTTGAGATAAGTCCCCAAGTTGGCACTCTCTCATTAGTCACCTTAGGTCGTTTTTTGTTGTGCCACCAACAAGTCACCCCAACAGTCGTCCTTGCTTTGGAAGATATAAGTCTACCACATATTCTTTCCATCACAACCATTGCACACCAACTAGTAGCCTTAGGTCAAGTTTGATCTATTGTGCTATCAACCGATCACCCCTGTGGTTCCTTATTTAAGAAGTTATAATTCTACAAGCTTTCTTAACTTGACCATTGCACACCGAAAGGCACCTTGGTTAGTTAGCTACCACACCCGATAGACTATCCTTTGGATTTGTAAATCTAAGGACTAGCGATATTAGCCTCTTCTGGATTCATCACACTAATAGGTCCATATAAAATTAAATTGATCTTAACTATTCTTAAGTCAATGAGTCCACAGTGGCATTCGCTCTATAGTCTCCTTAGGTTGGGTTTGATTTATTATGCTATCAACCGATCACCCCAGTGGTTCCTTGTTTAAGAAGTTATAAGTTTATAAGCTTTCTTCCCGACTTGATCATTGCACCGAAAAGTAAACCCCTTAGGTTGGTCCTACGATGGTAGACTATCCCTTTAGATTTGTAAATCTAAGACAATACTACGATATAAGCCCCTTCTTAGTAGAATCCATCGCAACCGATAGGTCCATTTTATCAAATCACCATCCTTCCCGTGGAATCCAAATTAAATATCTTATCCCCGAATTTAAGCTCCATTCTAGCAAATCCTCAAAATCAAATCACATCTCAAGTGGAGCCTCAAATCATAAACAAATTAAATTCTCTAGTGGATGCCACCATTTAAGTCAAATCTTCTCCAAATGAATCATATCTCTCTCTAGAGCCCACATAAAATCAAGTTAAATAAAAAATCCTATCCAAAGTGGAGAATATGAACGCTCTAGTGGAAGGTTCATGCACTCATCCCCAACGGATCTTTTCTCCCCAAGTCATATCAAAATCAAATTCCTATCCCTAGTGGATAATCTGAACATGCTTCCCTAGTGGAAGGTTCACATACTTGATCCCTCAGTGGATCCTTCCTTCCTCTCTTATATCCTTAGCATGAGTTGAGTTGCATTGCACTAAGATCTTGATACCATCTACTTCTCAAGTTTAGAAGAAGATCATTTTTGCTAAGATCCTGTGACGTTATCATCATCTCCACAAATATGTGGCCTCACCCACACCTTATTGCCCTTTTATTGACCTCACTTTTTTGAGTTCTTAACTTCATCATAGATCTAGGACTTTTGTAGACACTAAGCTCTGCCTTAAGACACTTCTAGTGACTAGGTGAACGCTTAACCTAAGCCTAGAGACTTAGAAGAGTTAGCCATATAGGTTATACCTTAAGGATTTAGGAATACTTGCCTACCTATAGCCTTAAACCCAATCCTTGCTTCCTTCCTCAAACCAGAACTCAAATTCCAACCCAAATCATAAATCCAAATTTAAATCAAATGATTAAAAACCCAAAATCAAATTCAAATTTTGAAAACTCCTCTTAAGCCCTTTGATTTTATCTTATGGACTTAGCCTTTACCAAATTCAACCTCACTCAATTGATTTTCTCAAATATCTATTCAATCTCAAACCAAATCCCAACCCAAATTCCAAATCAAATGATTGAAACCAAAATCAAATTCAAATTTTAAAATCCTAAGCCATATGAACCACCTTCATATGCTTAGCCAAAAATCCCTTTAAACTGAATCAAACTTGGTTGATTTTTATAAATCAATCATTCCTTCATTTCACAAATATAAAAGAAATGAAAATTTAAATAGCCAAATCAAATCAAACTAAATCAAACCAAATCAAGACCTTTCTTAAGTCATATGGACTTACCTCCATAAGCTTAATTAAATCTTAACCCAAATCAACCCAAAATTAATTGATTTTTTATAAATCAATTTCCTTTATTTATATTCATAAATATAAATGAAACCCACCCTCCAATGACCAAAAAATAAATCAAACTAAATCAATTCCCAGATAAGCCCTTTTGACCTACATCCTTAAGCATGGTCAAATTTGCTTCCAAATCATTCCAAACTCTAGTGATTTTCTCATGAATCATTTATATCTTCATTTATATTCACAAATATAAATGAAAAAAACAAATGGCCAAAATAAACCCAAATCAAATCAAATCTCAATTTTAGCCTTTTAGCCAATATCTTGAACTTGGCTAAATGATATTATAATAACCAAAGCCAATGAGTTTTTTCATGATTCAATCATTCCTTAAATCATTGTTCCAAATATAAACACAAATTACAATTATCAAACCAAATCCAAGTCAACTCAAGTCAAGCCATTGACCCTTTTGACTTGAAATTATCATGAACCAAAATTCATTTGATTTCAAACCAATTGCAATTGGATTTATATCTACACCCTAGGCTCATATATGAGTTCAACTAAACTTGAATCAAGCCAAAAACCAAACCAATTGACCCATTTAGGTCCACTTGACCCAAAGTGACTGAAAGACCCTTTCTGAACCAAGTTCTAATCCAACCCAAATTTGATTGAACTGAGCACATCCAAACCCCACATCATGATCAACAATCATCCTACGGTGATCAACTACCTTGAATTGGGTCAAACCAAGTCAACTTGGTCCTTGACCAAGTCAACCTTTAGCCCAAAAAAACCCAAACTAGCCAAAACCCACCATATACCAAATTGATTGAAACCAATTCATAATTAATGATTGAACATGACCAAACCCTCAATTGAGCCAAACCAACCCAAATATTTGACCTAAGTTGACCTAAATTGACCTAAACCCAAAATGAGTCAAATCATGATTTAACCCAAATTGATTATAAACCAATGGCTCAAGTTCATTCCAAATCACTTATTGAACTTGACCAAATCACAATTGAGCTCATTTTAACCAATCAATTGACCCAACCTAGCAAATTGACCTAAAGGTCAAATTGGCCAAAATCCAAATTATACTAAATCAAACCAAACCAAAGCCTACAATTTTCAATTAACCAATTTAACATGAACCAACACCAAACCCACCCAATTTGGTCAAATTGGTCAAATTGGTCAACTTAGCCCATTTGACCTATTTGAATCCAAATGAGCCAAAAATCAAACCTAGGCCAAATTAATCAACACCACTTGAACCAAAACTCTTCAAAATATCATTTGAACTAACCCAAGCCTTGTTTGACCCAATTTGATCAATTGATCAACCCAACCCAACCAACCCATTTGAACCCATTTGACCATAAAGCCAAATCACCACAAACCAACCCATGGAACCCTAGGAGCCAAACCAACCCAAACCAGCCTAAAATCATTCCAAACTAGCAAATCCAAGTGACCAACCCAAGAAACCAGGACAAGCTCATTTTCCTATTCTCAAGAGGCAATCCACTCTCCCATCATACCCACCATCAAAAGGGATATCCTAGCCTCCTCAGCACCCAAAACCACTAACCCATGGATTCTTTGAAACCAAATCATCCCTCTTCACCTCCTGAAGGTATATAATGAGCAATTCTCAATTTAACTGAGCCTAGAGCATTCCAAAGCCTCACGAGCTTAGATTTTCTCTCCTGTGACCTGGGGAGGCCAATCATCCCATTTGCTCAATCCTCCATCAAACCTTGATCAACCTTGCACACACCATCACTACACCTCATCAGCAACCAAGTCATTTCCTAAGCTTCCAAGCTACCTGGTCCAAGTTTGATCAAGAAGCTCCACATGCATGGATTGGTCATCCACTCACCAAATTGAGGTCCAAGCATCAAACCAGCCAACTCAAAGCTACCTCGGCCGATCCACCACCACAATTGTTCTGAAGTAATTCCTCAAAATGATTAGAAAAATTATTGGTCCTTTTCAAAGAAATTTGTGCATTTTTTACCTGTTTGTGCTTGCATTCTTTTCTTCAGCGATCAATTTGATCCAATTTGAGCTCGTGAGCTCCGAATGGAGAAAGATGGATGGTATCCTTCTTTTGCTATTCAAAGGAGAATCATCCGCCCATTTGTATGATAATGATCATCTGAGATCACGTATATCCTCTATTTCCTCCTAATTGTGGATTTGATCGTGACCATCGATCTCTATGTCCACGAGAAAGCACGTCCACCACAATCCGAGTCAGCTTCCCAATTTGATAACTTAAATAGCCTATCTCATCATGCCATGTGAAAAGTGTGAGCCACAATAGCCATGTGGCAATGAGATTAAGTGTTAATTTGGCTATTTTAAAATTTTAAGGCAAAACTTCCTAGAATCATAACTAATCCAAAATCCAAAAAAATATGAATGAGGACTCATTTTAAAGGTCAGAGGAGAATCCAAGAAATTTTATTAATTAGTTTTGAACAATAAATTTTTCTTAATTAAAGTTTAATTAAAATTTTAATTAGCTTACTCTCTCACTAATTATCCAATTAATTTCAAACTTTCTAGAGAAGTTTAGGGGATGTCCTACCTCCCATATTTTTCTTAAATTTTTGGATATTTAATTAAAGAAATTAATTGATTATACCTTAATTACTCTCTTAGCTTAATTAGTATTAATCAAATGAATAGTGAATTGGTCCATCAATTGAGTTCATTAGCCTCTGTTAACAGTGGAGAAACTTAGGGAAATGGGTTGGGATCCCTCTTCCAATCTTTTCTTTAAGTCTTCTTCATACCCTCTTTAAAATGAATTAATTAAGACTCAATAATTAATTAATTACAATTAATTAATTAAAACTCAAATTATATCTAAACTTTAATTAACTAATTGAAAAGATTTAGGGATTGAGACTTAGGCTTCTTTCTTTGTCTCTTCCCCTAAGTCCATTTCATATTATTGATTAAGGATAATTAGAATTTAATTAGATAATTAATGAACTTAATTAACTTGATTAAATCCACCTTTCTTAATTAACTCTCAGTAGCTCTTTGGGTGTTCAATAACCCAAAAGAGAGAGCTAATGAAATTATGGTTAGCTCATGGAAAAACTATAAAATTAAGTGAGTTCCTTAAGCTTAACTATTAATTATTAGCCAATTGCATAAGGCCCCTTTCATTTCTTAGCATTGCTAATTTACTTTTCATGTGGTTGCATCTCATGTTGGCTCATCATTATTTAGTTAATTAGCTTAAAGTGATGTAGGTAAGGGTTTAATTAATTGATTTAATTCATACCTCAACCTAATTAAGCCATAAAATCAACTTAATTGATTTTCATTAAACCAAACTAACTCACATATTGGGAATGGGATTAGGATTAGCAAACCTCTTTCACATTTCTTAAATCAAACCAACCATAAAGATCAAAATTGGCTTTAAGAAACTTTGGTTTATTTTAAATGAGTTTGTTTAATATGATTGTCCTTAGGTCTTAATGGATTGAATGAAATAACATGCTTGTGTTTTTTATTTCTTTTCAATCATGTTAAAATGTTGTATGCCACTTGTATTCATGCATTCATTTCTTTCAATTTAATCAAATGAAAATGATTTCCTTTATGTCAATTTGAATGTGTTGACTTAATTAAAAATATGTGTGGCTATTATCATTATTAAATCTCAAATGTATTTTCAAAAACTTATTAATGAATGATAAAAAATATTGTGACTTTAGTTATGTATACATAAGAGGTACATGTGAATATAATCATAGTGTATGAAGTGAAGTCTCTTTCTGACATTCATATGTTGATTTGTATAAGTTTTAATATTAATGGGCATATTAGTCTAGACATCCTTGGGACGCACGGCTTTAAGTAGCCCCAAGGAGGTTCCTACCTCACTCCCCTAGTGTGAACAATGGCACACTGCTTGATTTCATTCTTATGCATTTTGACATTAGAATTGGGATAGATTTGATTCATTTACATAAATAAATTAAACTCTACTTTTGAATGGTTTTCTATTCTTATAGTTGCTTATACATCCATATGTATTTAAGAATATGGTATATTAGTCGACATTTCGGGATGAATGCTTTAAGTAACCGGGAGGTTCCTACCTCACTCCCTAGTGAACAAGGATGATGTGCTTGCTTAAAATTTTCATACATTTGAATTACTATTTAGCTAATGAATGAAAATCCCCTCTTTTCTATTAAAATACATGCATTCATATTTTGTTCAAGTGGTTGGATTGATTAGTCATATGATTTAGAGTTCTTTTCTTAAGCTTTTGTATAAGAATTTAGATAGAGCTTTAAATTTATATGACAAAAAATGATTCAACCAAATGAAACATCAATTCCAAGTACATTTGCTTACATTCATCATTTAAGTGCTAAGATACAAATTGCATGTATAGGTATGTTTAAGACTTAATCATATATATATATATGATGGAAAGAAATAAACAAAACATGTGTTATGTTATAGTTAATTCCAATTAATCTTAGATGTCTTTCTATTGAATGAGATTATTTAAAGTAAACCTAAATCCATGACTTAATTAATATAGTAATAAGCCATTCACTAAAGGGAATTGTTAATTAATTTGCTTTAAATGTGGCTTAAAGTAGGAATGAAAGAGAGTGATCCTCTCTTTCTTTTCTCTTTATAACACTTAGTTGTTAAGTGTAATCTAAGATAAAATAGAAGAAAATATTAAGTAAAATTTACAAATCAATAAGCCATTAAGTGAAACCATCCTTTAAATTAAATCTCTTATACTTAGAAAATCTTAACTCTAAAGCCTAGTTAGATAACCACACAAGCCTTAACACACATTAGAATTAAGTCACCACTTCTAGCTTTATGTTAGGGTTTTGCATGGTTTGATGTATGCTTTAATTTTTCATGTATTATGTAGATGGATGTTAGTGTATGCTTCATAGATTGGATGTTAGTGATTAGTCTAATCATATTTTCTACAAGATATTGTGCTTAATGGGCAATTAAAATAAATATAAATGCTCTCTTTTGTAGGTTTCTTAACCCCTATATATAATCTAAATTAGAGTGGACTTGGTTACCCATGTAGAGTCTAAGTCCAAATTTTACATATAGCTTTGTTATGTGTTTAGCTAACACTTATTTTGCAGGTATTAGAGATTTAGTTTTCCTTTTTTAATGTAATTGTGCATTAGAACTAGGATTAGTGTTATGGGAGATTAGGATGAGCGAGGCTTTTTGTCGGAGGCCTGATTCCTTTAAGCAAGCAAATCAAATGAAGAAATGGAGGAGATATGCAGATATGAAGATATGAAGACCCCATAACATGTATTCATTTGCATAATTGCAATTATTCTTTCATCAGTTGTATAAGGGTAGAGCTTTGCTACCATTCTTCTTTCTTGTATGGTAATGCATTATTCTTTCACATTGAGTTTATAAATTGTTTTGATAATTATGCAATAGAAATGGCATGAATTTTCCTAGTTTCTTCATGTATAATGATTTAATGTGTGGCTGGATTCTGTTAGACTCTTAGAAAAAAATTTTCTATCCCAACTACAACTCATAATCTAATTTTCTAAATAACTCATAACCTTATTTAAAGCCTAGGTATTAAATCAAGATAATTAAAATATTTAGCAACCCCTTAGTTGAATGTTGTATGCTTAATATCATGCATATTTTATTATTTCATTCTTGCTAAGAGAGGGTTTCCATCCTTGCATGATAGGAGAAGACTTGACCTATGAGAGCCTCCTCTGTGGTGGAAAATACCTATTTTCTCTAATTTAGCCAATAACACTATTTCATCATGCATTTAGGCATATAAAATTCTATAGACTTTGTCAAAATGAAGAGTCTAAAATTAAATAAAAATTGATAAAATTTGTAGATTAAAAGTCATTATTCATACCACTCATGCTCTAGTCTCTTAGGGAGTGGGTTTAGAGACTTTAAATTTCTTCTAAATAATAACGGTCTAACCATCTTACAAAACATATGACTCGACTATATAGTTTTAAAATATACGAGGAGTTAGCTGGCTATTACTCCAGGTAGTTATAAGTCCAACAGTCGGGTGATTTACTCTCTCTTATGGAGGTAAACAATATACCCATCTTCGCTTAGATTTAGGTCGATCTTTGGCCCTCGCTAAAGCTCCCTAGATTTAGAATCTCAGGTTATTATTTCCTGAGCTACAAGCATAAATCCTCACCTCTTAGGTATTTCCACAATCTTGTGTTGTGGAATCATAAGTTCTAGTTTTTTAATAAAATTTTAACTCAAACATATAATTCTCTTCAATTTCAAATATATAAAGCCCAATAGATAGTTTGGGATGCTCATAAGTTTCTAGTATCATGATCATCTACACATCTCTTTAGCTTCAATAATAAGTCTCTCCTTTGATCTATCCCACTTGATTTTCCAAACATAGCCAATTTATTGATAGTCCTATCTTTGAAATCTTTGGAGATAATAATTTCTTATTTTAATTGAGAGTATCCCTAAGGAACTCACCTTGCTTAGGATGTAATTAGTTGTGGGGGCTTGGCCCCATAAGGAACTTTAGAACCAAGTTTAAGTAAACCCTACTTTATTCATCCATGTAAAGTAGTGGAAAATTTTCTGATATATTCGAAGACCCATCATGCCTTAGGAGTCCTTATTAGGTGATTAGGTCCATTATAGAGTGGTGATTAGGTGCACTATTCTTTGATATCATACCTGATCACCTTAATAAGTACACTCTCGGATCTATGTGGTGTCTCCCCATATACACATAAACTAAGAATAAACACTACAATGATACCTTCATTGACTTTGATTTCTTTGCCTTTATCTTTATTTGAATTCCCTTTCTTTGATGATGGTGGTAAGACTTTACCACTTTTCAACTAAATTTGAATCACCTTGTCATGCTCAGATTCCTCTGAAGAGGTAGTTTCTTCAAATTCACTTTTTATTCTGGATGATTGACCAAAAGAGTTAAACTCCATTTTCAACTTCATTCATTTCATATGTGATGTTGTTGATGAGTCTGACTCTTCTCCATCTATAAAACATAAATCTTCATCTGAACTATTATCTTTTTGTTGTGTCATTAAAAAAAATTTAGATGTTAACTCCTCATGCTCTTCTTTATTTTCTAACAAAATTTAGATTGCTTCTGTCTAACTACCATTATCATTTTGGAGTGACTTGTGCTGAAGAACATCCAACATTACATAAATAATTCAGCATATCTCTATTGGGAAAAATTCACCATTATCTTCTTCATCCAATTCAACAATATGGAGTATAGCATAAAGTCCTTAATCTTAACCAGGTTATGATGATACTCAACATATTAATAATCTTTTGAGTTGTAGTCTTTTCTTCTTTTTCTTTCTTTTATTTGGTTTGATCAACTTCTTTGAGAGACCTGGTAAAATTTGTGCCAGTTGCTTTTCTCTTAGGGATGAGTTAGCGATTGGGAGTCTGAATCGATGACATAGAGGTTGACGATATAATCTCAGACTACTTTCAAATTAATCATTGGTTCAAGAGGTGATCTCCAATTGACACCAAAAACTCCTTCAAGTTGCTTTGGCATCTTTATAGTCTTTTAGAAACTGTTGTTTTCCCTTCTTCAATCTGAACCAATTTTTCTTTATTTTTATCTTTAATGGATGATAAAGAGGATGTAATCATTTTTGTAGCTCTCTTCGTTAACTAGAAAACTATCAAATAATGTAAATTGATTTCATAGATACTTCTTTTTCTAGCCAATCTTTGAAGACATAACAATCTTTAATAGGATGGCTGATCACCCGATGATACGGACAGTAATTTGGATTATTAACTTGACTGGCTTCTTCAGGTCTTTTACTTTTTGGTAATTGTAGACCAGCTTTAACTGCTTGTCAAAATAATTTAGTCACACTGTCCCTTCTAAAAGAAAATTCTTTTTTTATCTTTTCCTTAAGAGATGGCTACATTCGCTCATCGTCTCTTGTTGCTTGTTTTGAACGCTCTCCACCACCTAGAAAAGTTTGAGGTTTATCATTGCCTTCTAATACCAATTTTGGTTATGGATTAGGATGAACAAGCTTCTTTCCCTTATCATCATTGGACATTGGCGATTTTTCTTTATCTACATTATAGATTACTCATTTTTCACCACTTGAGCTATAGGAAGAGGCACGAGTTTCATTTCATCTTGAGTTTGAAGGCTTATTTTTCTTTAATTTATCTATATAGTTTTCAGACATAGGGCAATTTAACTTTTCAAATTTGGCCACCCTATCAAGCAAGTGCTGGAATATTGTAATTAACGTCATGCATAAAAATGGCACCATTTTATCATCCATATTGCCCATTAATAATTGGATCGCATGTTCTTCCTTCAATTGTTATTCACATTTAATGCTTAGATTATGCCAACAAGTTATGAATTTTGTCACTGACTCATCTTTTCTCTTTTTTAGTGAGGCAAGGTCAGCGATCATTATTTTCTGGGTTGCATTGGTGAACCTTTTCACAAACATTATCTCTAGCTCAGCGAAGGCTTTGATCGAATCATTCGACAATTCTACCTACCACTCGAAAGCAGTTGAGATCAGGCTATTAACGAACAGGTGAAAAAGTAATGCATCATTTCCTCCTGTGTTACCATAAGTAGCCTTGAATTGGGCTAGATGTTATTTTGGATTACCATGCCCACTAAAAATATTAAATTTTGGTATTGAGTTACCTTTCGGGTATGACACTTGATCAAATTCAGCTGGGTAATGGCGACCCTTACGCACCATCTTTTCAGCCTACTCTGAAGCTATATTTTGCCTTTATCTTGTCTATAAATATTATTTCTAGTTGAGCATCTATTACTATTACTAGTGCACTAGCCACATTCTAAATTATAGGTTGAAGAGCTAGTTGATTAACTTCACTCCTCCTTTCAAGCATAGTTTGTACTATAGGAGCTTGAGGTATCAGAGTGACTGGTGGTGTAGATGTTGTATTATTAGCTACCTATTGATTAGAAGATGAAATAGATTCTACATTTGATGTGATATTCTTCTCCAACATATCCATCATGATATTCATTTGTGTCATCATATCATTCATCTTGGTACTAAGCTGTAAAATTTTCATATCTTTGGCTTCCATTTGACATTGCATTTATCTTTGCTCTCTAGCTAGTGCCATGGCATCAACAAGTATAAGCTCTTCTTCTTCTTCTATTTATTTGTGTTGTTCTCCTCTGTGCTTCTCTTCAAGGGAAGAACTTGACTGTCCTTCTCTTATGCATTTGTAGGACTTGTTGTTGGGATGAACAATGATGATTGTAAAATGCGTGTACCGGGTTGATCATTTCTGGTTCAACCATATAAACAGCCTTCAACTCCCATGACCTTCTTTCATTTTGAATCTTCTTCTCCTTCCTCTTGAAAAGATTGAAGATCTTCTACTCTCTTTTGTGATAACTCTTTTTCGTAAGCATCAAATTCAGGTTCAAGCTCACCGGATTCATGTTGTTGATGATGCTAAGCAGAAAGTTCATCTATATGTCTCATCATATAAATGACTCCTACTTTCATAATGTTATGTTCATCGTCTTCTTCTTGCACATAAATTTTTGATCGATGCTTCTAATGGATCTCTTGTTCATTGTATGGAACAGACATTTCTTCCATTGGAAGACTGCGATCAGAATCAACTTTCTCCCACGGAGGTGAATTTGATTGGTGACAGGATCCACTAAAGGATTCTCCATGGTGTCGACCATCATATCTTTTATCAGTGATATCCCTTCTTTTAGGTATCCACTTTTGATGAGTTATTTTTGAGGTGAATTTTTGAATATGTGCATCAGATATCACACCTCTTTCTTTCTTTAGAATTTCATCATGGGGCCTTGGCCTCCATATCTGCTTACCCTTTTGTCAGGACCTTTCGACGGATTCTTGGACATGCGATCCAAGTGTCACACTTCGATGCTCACCGTATGAAGGATACTTGGCTTGATGACTAGCTACCATAAGAGATGATAACCTTCTTGATAGAATCTCAGTATCTTCGATCATCATAGGCCTCTGAAATTTTCTTTTCATTAAGCCACTTTCCTTGGCTACCTTAAGGACGTTATGTATTCTAGCGGATAGTGTTTCAGGTTGTCTCCTCTACAGTGGTAGGGCTTGATGTTGTTGAGTCCAGAAAGACTACTTCACCTCACTAGTAGGGCTATTCCTTTTTACCCATTTTAGATTATCAAAGTTGTTATGGGTAGGAATACTCACTTCTTGTGATAGTATTTCTTGTTTACTAGGTTGTTTAAATGGGTTCTGCTGAGCCCTCAACTTAGCATTTCTTCTTCTTATTTTCCTTCTAGATAATTTGCTTTTTGATGAGGAAGCCTCAAAATCATGTCTTCCAGGTACAAAGGTTTTAGTTGGCGAAGCAGTTGTACCATGATGGATTTGAGATACAGTATGCCCAATGATAATTTTCTTCATCACAGGGGCTTCAGATTGACCCAGTCTTTTAAAAATTGAAGTTCTATGTCGGGAGTACTCCTTAATAGTGGTTGGTTGTTAAATTGGTTGGCGAGTATGATGAGTAGGAGCTTCAATAAATTGAGCCTTATGGCATGACCTCAGACGAGTGCACCACGGGTGGGTAATTCAGGAGTTGTAACTATAATAGCTAGGAAATCCATGCTACCAAATTGAATGGTAACTCCAACATCTCCTGTGTTGATGACGGTGTTAGCTAAGTAGATATTTGCATCACACCCTAGCTGAATAGTGAAAGGAGTGCTCTGTAGATCCATTAGAATAATCAGTCGACATAGAGTCTCATACATTAGTAATTTGAATTTTTTACACATTTAAATCACCATTTTGTTTGAATTTTCAAATATTTTTTGCTACTATAGCATGTATATGACTATAAAAGATGAAAGAAAACCTATCCCCAAAGAGTTGCCAAATCTGGGCTCCAAAATTCATCATCAACTTCACACATTGAAGAGAGTATGATTTAAGTGTCAGTGAAATTTTCAAAAGGTAGATGAGAACGTAGATAAGACACTACCCAGAGATTTCACCCTCATTTTGTGAGGACTTTAGATCTTGTTCCAAATTTCCTATAGGCGCAAGCACTTATAGTTAATTACCCCTCCCAATATTGAGAGAGAACTCTTGATTAAGGCTAGTCGTTAGATCACTAAATGCATAGCGTATAGTAACAGTATGTAGAGTATATAATTTGGGATTTATGAAATTCATTATTATTTAACTTAAAGTAGATGGTTGGGGGAATGATGACATGCCCAATCTTGATCCCATGGTTCTATCATCTCGGACTATCGTGGTCCCTAGTCTACTTAGTTAGAGGAGGTAGTCGACCCAACTTGACCAAAGGATCCTTATCAGCAGCTATAAGTTACATCATCCAAGGAATCCTTGTAGACCTGGGGTGGTGTTTGTCTAAGGAGACAAATTTAAGTCCACATTAACTAATAGAGAGCTTTTTTCTCTATCAAGTGCACCCTATGATTCACATCTCAAAGAGCAGAGTCATTAGGGAATATACGGGCTACAGTTGTGACTATAATATAATGGTGTCATTTTGTGACAATCACCTGGTTAGAAGACTTTGGTCATAACTGCATCATATATGGAGCTTACTGGCCAAGCCACACAGTTAGAGGACACGGGTCACGTCCTTACTGACATGAGATTGATTGAGAGTGAACATAATAGAATACTTGATTTGACTTTGGCTCCTTTGTGAGCCAGAGTTTTCTTAATTTGTTACCTTCAACAAATGATTGTGGAAGGTGGGTTGAGTGGAGTTTGATTTAAGTTTTTTAAATATTGGATTTTATTTAAGCATTTAACACTTAGTAATTTGTCTAATTTTATAGTTGTATTGATACTTGATTTTGATTAATATGATTTAAGCTTGCAAACACATTTTATTGATAAGTATCCCCTCTGGTTGAAATCATCAATCAACACAGCCATCATCAGGATTATTTAATTAATTGAATTGAATATATTTAAGAACTTGAGATCCTGTCAACTCTGTTTAGCTCCTAACAAAAGATCAAATCTATAGCTTAAAGCTCGTAGTTGTATTTCATAAAATATATTTGTATTTTAAAAATTTAATGATTAATTCTTTCAAATATTTGTATTCTTGAGATATAATTATGAATTTATAATATTTTCTAGAATACAAAATAAATTTTGAATTTATTTTTTTAACGTGTACCGCTAAACTTGAATATAAATATCCAGCATTATGTCGAGGCCCATGCAGGTATTTAGTAATTTAGGTAATTTTTTTTTCATTATGAGATTAATTTCTTATTTATTTAATCTCAACGATCTCTGTGTAGCCTTTTAAGACATTAAAATTTATACTTAAAATCTCTATGTCCGTGCACATGCATGTATTTATAACTTAAATAATTTATCTAATTAATGTGATCATTGATTTTGAAAATCATAATTAGAATAAATTTTCTTTTATTTTTGGATTGAAGGAAGCTCCATAACTCATGTAGAATTTAATTTTGTATTGTCTATGTCGCTTTTATAAAGAATTGCATATCCTGGCAAAGGTGTTTTAAATTATTATAATATCTTTTAGATCCCTTGGAATAACATTTAATTGCTTTGTTTTATTCAATGTTGATTAGTCTTTGAATGTTCAATAGATTCTCATTTATGTCTATTGATAATTCTTAAACTCATCACAAACTATATTCAACTTCTCCTTGATCCAATTCAAGTATTTAATAATACGAATAATATGCTTCAAATATTTTCCAAGAATTTATTGATTATGTTTACTAATAATCATTTAATTTCATTGAAAATATCTTATGAATTACTTGATTTTCTCCAATTCATTTGGAGTGAATTATGATTTGAAAATTATATTCCAATTCCAAGAAGATCTTCTATGCTAGCATTGGATATTCAATCAGATCATCTTCTATGTCAATTGAACTGAGATATTGAAGTGCTAAATTTATGTTTATTGCCAAAATATTCGATTCACTTCAAGTTCATAAATTTGTTTGAGTTCAATCCATCATTTTTTTATTTGAAATATAATCTTTAAATTCATTTCAAATTCATTCTCATTTATAATTTAAAATTCAATTTGATATCAATTTAATTTTAGCAAATTCAGGTAGCGCTATTTTTTAGCTTGAATTTTATTTGCAAGTGTGAATTTTAGAAAAAGTTTTGGCGATTTGGCATGTGTCTGAGAGGGCTACATAAGAATAATTTCTATGCTCATGAGCGTGACGGTTAGTGTTTAAGACACGAATTTCAATCCCATTATGTCCTGATGAGCATAATAGCGCCTTCAATCATGTGGATAAAAGTAAATATATATGCAACTTCTACACATTTAAATTTCATTTTATATTATTTATTTTTGATGTGATTACTTTTTTTAAAATAAATCTTGATTCTTCCCCCTTTTTTTAAGTCCAAAATTTAGTCAAAATTTTGGTTCCATTTCGGCAGTATTCCTACGTCATTCCCGTATATGGGCTACATCGAAACTATTTGGCCTATCCATCACGCCCTGATGAGCATAATGGTTGGTGTTTTGAAGCACCTCGATCGAATTTCAATCATGTTTTGCGCTAATGAGCATAACGAGGCCTTCAATCACCATAATCCATTATGATTATTGCACAATTATTTTGAGCTACAACCTCACGTATATGGCCATTAACATGCAAATGTTCAATTGGCAAAACATTTTGGACCCTGTCCTCAAATGAAGCAAGTCCCCATAATTCAGGTTGAAATTCTAGAAGTAATTGAAGAACATAATTTGCAATTGAGTTGTTTTTTGCTTGATTATGTATTGAATGGAACAACCACCACAATAGTTCCAGCATCCTTTGCGGCTCTAAACCCAACTAGAGAATCCTCAATCACAATACAGTTTGATACAACAGTTTGATACATCAGTACCTAATCTTCTTATTGTTTCAATGAATATATCTAGAGAAGGTTTCCCATGGCTAACTTCATCGCTACCAATAATAACTGAAAACATTTCCTTCCAACCTTGTTGATGAGAAATCTTTGCTTCTATATGCTTCTTTATAGAGTCTGAAGCAAGCCCAATTGGGATTCCATGTTTATGAAGATGTTGGATAAGCCGATTAACACCAGGCAATGCTTGTGCTTGTGACCACCTTTGGTGATAGATGGGCACTATGGCCTGGGAATACTCTGCTGTCATGTCAGCACATAATCCTCCACGATAACTTTGGCTGACTCCTTGTGCATTTGCTTGAGCCTCTTCACCTCTTTCTATGGAACCTAAAACTTTGCAATACTTTTCTAAGAACTCCCTTCATACTCCTTCTATTGCTCTTCAGTATCAAGAAGAATTCCATCTAGATTGAAGATGACGGCAGATATCTGAACACCGTCCATTTCTTGCAAAGAAGGCGATCTGAATGCGAGGAAGATGAAGGAAAGGCGAGTCTTTTAGAGAGGAAAATAGTGGAAATAGAATCAATTCAGAGAGAGTAGGAGAAGAAGGCAGGTGAGTTTTAGGGATCGGTATCACGAGAGAGAGGGAGGACGGAGGGAGTTTGGCTTCCCGTAGTGACCATGAGAGAGGGAGATGGAAGAAAGAGCGGAACTGCGACTTTTGGAGGACGAACCGAGAGGGATTCTTGTGGTTGCTTGTAGTTGAGGGAAAAGATCATACGTGAGCCGCTTGGAAGAACAAAAGCCTTGTGATTTTTTAAAGGGGATGGAATGAGTGTGAGAGAAATAGAGGGAACGTGTGTGGGAAGATTCTTGCGTGCATGAGAGCCGAAGGTTTTCTATTTTCTTTATTATTTTTAAGAGGAATTATTTAGGTAATTTTTATTTTCATCATTATCATGTGTGTGTCTCTCTCTCTCTCTCTCATATATATATATATATATATATCATTTATAGACAAACATAATATTTTGAGCTCAATGGTGTAGTACACAAGAAGGTTTCCGTGTCGAGGTCGAGACAAATTTAAGGTTAATTTAAACATCATCGCACTCTGAGGCTCGCCATTTGCTTCACACTTGGTTAATCAATTGCAAAAGGTCTTGTTTAATAGTTTTCGATATTTCAGCGACAACGACGCAGTTCGTTTCACGAAAGGAGCTCATTCGGATAGTGTCGAAGCCTCTTGACTTCAATATGCATGAAATTGCCTATTCTATTTATTTTCCTTCATTGGATAATAATTGATTGATATAAATATCAATTCTAGTTAATTTTGATATTAATAATGGTGTAGCCAATTTCATGATCGGAGACTGTTTGGTTCGAGTCGACGTCGACTTGGATCAATTTTAGTTCAAAAATGTGCATTGTTATTTCCAACCACTCTACATTCATATAGACTTGTCCAAATTGAGCATAGATAGTCTCATTTGGTAGGCTTTGATGTTTCAAAACTAACGCCGTAATCAATTTTATGAACGAATGTCGTTTGGAGATCGTCGTAGCTTTCCTACTCGAGCATGCGTTGGCTCATTGACTCGATCTCTTGATGGTTGACCGTTGATTGTGGAATATGTATACTGAATTTTGACATTTTAAATGTGATGGAGAAGTTCATTCATCAATCAGAGGTCATTTCAACTAATTTCAGTGATGTTTAGTGCATTTCAGCTCTAATTTGTGCTCTGAAGCATCTGAAGTCTATTAAATTCATCTTATAGGCTCGATTCGACTCATATAGCATATGTAAAGGTCAACATCTAGCAGTAGGAAGCTCCGTATGATGAACAAAATGTAGGCTCATAAAACTCTCATCAAGTCTATATATGAATCATAGAATGACCATCTAAGCCACCTCAAAGGCATGGATTTGTGCTCTGCGCAGCGGAATGTGATGTGATGTTGATTGGGTCATGGTACACCACATTTGGTAAGGGATGGCGGCCTAGTAACTCATCACAGTAGGCTGGTCAGCTATGCCACCGCTTCCCCTCAGCAATCGCAATCAGGCCTATAATTGGTGGCCCATCAACAAGTAACCCCAGAATCATTGCCACATCATGGAGTGTCAATATCATCTCACCGGTGGCCAGGTGGAAAGTATTGGTCTATGGATATCATCTCTCAACTAGTGCAGTAAGCAAATGATGATTTAGACAAATATAATATATGAGCAAAGCACGCCAAGGCTGGCGGTACGATGTAAATGCGTGACATGTAATGGCCACTCCTTCAAAGATAAGCATGAGATTGTTTTAGAACAAGACTGCATTTACTAAAACACAAGGAATAATGAGTCCAATGAGTTTGTATGCATAAAACTTAGAAGCTAAAACTTTATTTATCTGTGTCCGAGTGGGCGACTCTATGTCGACCATGCTAGGGTGAACCTCTAGAGGGGGTGGATCTTTCTGCGTAGTGTCATCCCTAGCATGCCCCTGATGCCGGCATCTACTTGGAGAGGGGTGGTCCTCGGCCATCGTACCTATGAAAAAACATACTTCATAATCAGTACTTAATAAAGCATAAAGCAAAAAAGAACAATACAATGTAAAAAGCTAAAAGTGTATAGCATAACTATAAAAAAAGTTGCAAACTGTAAAGCGGTGACTTGTAATGGTAGCTAAGATATACCTTTTACTATTAGTATTGTAAGGCCACGATGACTTGTAATGATCAGTAGTCTTGCATAAGCTACAAGACCTACACGCTACATATGTTCTCATCCATTATATTTTTATTTCTACTATTGCATGGTCTCCCTGACCTTCTTTGAAAGCAAGTGGTAATAACTCAACAATACCTTGTTTGGCATTATAAGTTGTCCAATGGAATGATCGTAGTGTGTATGAAACTTCGCCTACATATGCAAGCTTATGGAGGTGTAGAGTGTAATCTTGTGATACACTATGTCAAATAATTTAATATTCAAAATCCTAATGCTATTATGGTGTTTATTTTAGTTTATGTGTTTATGTGTGTGTATATGGGGACACCACGCACATCTAGGATGTACTTATTGAGATGATAAGGTATGACATCAAGGAATAGTGCACTATCTCGAAAGATAGAAATCACTACTCTACGATGGATCTAATCACCTAATAAGGATTCCTAAGGCATGATGGGTCTTCAAATGTACCAAAGATCTTTTCTCTACTTTACATGGATGAATAAAGTAGGGTTTATTTAAAGCGGGTTCTAAAGTTTCCTATGGGGGCAACCCCCCATAGTTAATTACATCATAAGGAAGCTGAACTCCTTAGGAATACTCTCGATTGAAGTAGGCAATTATTATCCCCAAAGAATTCAAAGATAGGACTATCAATAAATTGGTTATGTTTGGAAAATCAAGTGAGATAGATCAAAAGGAGAGACTTATTATCTAATCCAAAAGGAGATGAGTAGGGATGCTCATAATACTAGAAAACCTAGTGAGCATCCCAAACTATCCTATGATTGGGCTTTATATATTTGAGATTGAGGAGAATTATATATATGAGTCAAAATTTATTAGAAAGTAAATATAACTACACCTGCAAGACAAGTGTTAGCTAAACATACCATACAACCTAAACAGTTAAATGTAAATTTTAGACTTAACACCCTGTACATGGGTAACCAAGTCCACCTGTCCTAATATAGATCATGCTTAGGAGTTAAGCAACCTGCAAAAGAGATCATTTATATTTGTTTTAAGTGTCTCTTAAGCACAATCTCCTACAGAAAATATGATTAGGCTAATCACGGCCTAACATCTAGTCTACAAGAATACACCCTAACATTCAATCTATAATAATACATTACAAAAACAAATACATATCAAACCATGCACCGCCTTAACATAAGGCTAGAAGTGGTGACTTAATCTAATGTGTGTGTTAATGCTTGCGTGGTATGTTCTAGCTAGGCTTTAGAGTTAGGATTTTCTAAAAGTCAAGACATTTAATTATGAAGGGTTGATTTCACTTTAAGTGATTTAGTTAATTTCCAAGATTTTACTTAATGTTTTTCTTTTGTTTCATTTTGACTTACACTGCACAACTAAGTGTTATGGAGAGAAAGAAAGAGAGGATCACTCTTTTTTATCCCTACCTTAAGTCACATCTAAAGCAGATTAATTAATCAATTCCCTTAGTGAATGGCTTATTACATGCTTTAATTAATCCTCAAGTTTAAGTTTACTTTAAATAAACTCATTCAATAAGAAAGGCATCTTAAGATTAATTGGAATGAATTACAATCACATAACACATCTTTGTTAATTTCTTTCCATTATATATATGGAATGCATATGGTTAAATTCTAAACATACATATACACGCAATTTGCATCTTAGCACACTTGAATGATGAATGTAACCAAATATACTTAGAATTGATATTTCATTTGGTTGAATTATTTTTATCATATTAATTTAAAGCTCTATCTAAATTCTTATACAAAAGTATAAGAGAAGAGCCCTAAATCATGTGATTAATTAATTCAACCATTTGAACAAAGTATGAATGCATATCTTTTAATGGAAAAATTGGTGTTTTCATTCATTATCTAAATACACATTCAAATGTATAAAAGTTTTAAGCAAGTATGACATTATTGTCGCACTGGGGAACAGGTGGGAACCTCCTTAGGGCTACTTAAAGTCGTGTGTCCCCGAATGTCTAGACTAATATACATTATTCTTAAATATTTATGGATGTATAAACAACTATAAGAATAGAAAAATCATGCAAAAGTACCATTTAATTGAATTGATTTATTTATATAAATGAATTAAAGCTCTATATAAATTCTAATGTTAAGATGCATAAGAATGAAATCAAATGAGTACGTCGCCATTGTTCTACACTAGGGGAGTGAGGTAGGAACCTCCTTGGGGCTACATAAAGTCGTGCATGCCCGGAATATCTAGACTAATATACCCATTAACATTCAAACTTATGAAAATCAACACATGAATGTAAGAAAGAGACTTCACTTCATACACTAAGCTTATATTCACATGCATCTCTTATGTATACATAACTAAAGTGATAATATATATTATCATTCATTAATACACTTTTGAAAATACATTTTAGATTTAATAGTGATAATAGCCACACATATTTCTAATTATGTCAACACATGCAAATTAACATAAAGGAAATTATTATTATTATTTTTATTAATTTGAAAGAAATGAATGCATGAATACAAGTAGCATATAACATTTTAACATGATTGGAAAGAAATAAAGAAACACAAGCATGTAATTTCATTCAATCCAACTAAGTCCTAAGGATAATCATATTAAACAAACTCATTTAAAATAAACCAAAGTTTCTTAAAGCCATTTTGATTTTATGTTTGATTGATTTAAGAAATGTGAAAGAGGTTTGCAAATCCTAATCTCATCCCCCATGTGTGAGTTAATTTGGTTTAATGAAGAGAATTAGGTTGATTTTATGCCTTAATTAGTTTAAGGTATGAATTAATCCATTAATTAACCCTTACCTTCATCACCTTAAGCTAATAACTAAATAATGATGAGCCAATATGAGATGCAATCATATGAAAAGTTAATTGGCAATGCTCCAAAGAAATGAAAGGGGTCTAATGCAATTATCTCATAATTAATAGTTAATTAAGCTTAAGGAGCTCACTTAACTACTTTCATGATTTTCTCACACATGTGAGCTAACCATGATTTCATTAGCTCTCTCTTTAGGTTATTGAACACCTAAAGAGATACCCAAGATTGATTAAACAAAGTTAGGTTGTGAATGAATGGATTTTAAATTAATTTAATTAAGCCTTTAATTGGTTAATTAAATCTTTTGATTATATCTTTCAATTAGGATGAAGAAATTAACTTAGGAAAAGAGATTAAGGAAGAGGCCTCAATCTCAATCCCTAAGTCATTTCAAACATCCAATGAGACTTTAAAACAATTAGATATTCTTTATATTTTAATTAATTAATCAAGCGGTTAATTAATTAATTAAGCTTTAATTAATTTGAAATAAATGTGGAGGTTTAATGAAATGGTTATGGAGTGAACCCAAACCATTTTCTAAAGCTCCCACTATTAATAGAGATAATAAGCTTAATCAATTAATTAAATCACTATTCATTTGCTTAATTATCACTAATAAGGTTGGAGAGTAATTAAGGTTTAATTAATTTATTTTCCTAATTAACTATTCAATAAATTCCAAGAAAATTAGGGATAGAGGTCACCTCCCCTAAACATCTCTAAAATTTTAAAATTAATTGGACAACTAATCAGAGGATAATTAGGCTAATTAAATTTTTTATTTAAACTTTAATTAAGTAGAAATTACTATTCAAAATCAATTAATAATAATTTTCATAGATTCTACTCTAAAGTATCTTCAAAATGAGCCCTTATTTGTATTTTTTGGATTTTTTAGGATTAATTATGATTTTAGAAATATTCAACCTTAAAAATTAATTAAAATAGCTCTAATTAACCCTTAATCCTCGCCATGTGATTGCTAATGCGCGCTGCTAGGTGTACTATGGGATAGGGTATTTATGTTATCAAATATGAGGCTAACTCGATTGGGTACGCCGCACTTTCCGTCCGATCTAAGATCGGATGGCCATGATCAAACCCGTGATTTTGAAGGATTAATCAAGGGATCTACGTGTGATCAAATCAAGACCGTCCATTCTGATCACTCAGAATGGACGGCCCATGATCCATCTCCTTCGTGAATGGTGAAAGATGGATACCGTCCATCTTTCTCCATTCGATCTGAGCTCACCCGAGCTCGAATTTGGATCAAATTAATCCCACACCATCAGGAAGAGGAGACAAGCACATCCAACGGTCAAAAATGCATGGCATAAAAATTTCCTTCAAAAAGGACCAACACATTTTTCCTAAACTGACGCTTTTGAGGAATTACCTCACCGGAGCTAATGTCCATTGATGGGATCGACTAAGGTAGCTTCGTTTAGTAAAAATGAAGCCCTATTGAGCCACACAAGCCTTGATTTGAGGTGGTTTGCTCTATGGACCAAGCTCCTTTGATTTGGCATTCAGTCTTGATCGAAGTCCTATCTTTGGTGGCTTGGAAGCTTGGGAAACAATTTGGTTGGCTTCGAATAGGTGTGGTGAATGTGTGAGTAAATTTAATTGAGATTTGATTGAGTGGATGAGGAGTTTGAATCAAGGGAGGGCTCCCTTATTTCGATTTTGCAAGCTGAGAGCAATGGCCGATCGAGGGAGCTTTGGGATACTTGGAATGGCTCTAAGGTGTTTCGAAATGGCTCAGGGAACTCTCACAGTGCAAATTGTATCGAATCTCGCTCGAATTGGGGGAGTATACCCCAAAATCATGCTTGATGGACGGACGGGATGGGTTGGCTTCTTTCTGTCGGTAGGCCACCGGAGAGGTCACATCCGACTCCACGTGGCTCAACTTGAGTGGAGAAGGCAGTGGGAGGCTTCCAAGGGCTGGTGTGCAAAGACCTCTTGGCTTAAATCCATGGGTTTTCAATTTTGGCTTAAATGGGGAAGAAGTGAACTCCCCTTGGTCCTTGGCTGACCTAGGATGGGTTAGGTGGGCTAGGTGGGTTAGGTGGAGCCTCACTTGAGTGCTTGGGGGCTGTCATGGTGATGGGAGAGTTGACATTGCTTGTTAATGTGAGGATCCAATGGAAAGAAGGTTTGTCCAATGGCTCATTGCTTGGGTGGGGCCCACTATAGATTTGGGCTGGTTTGGGAATTAGCTAGGACTAGTTTGGGTTAGTTTAGGCGAGGTCCTTGGGTCCCATGGGTTGGCTTTGGGTGATTTGGCTTCATATGATCAAAATAGGCTCATTTGGGTTAGGTTGACCATTGATCAAATTTGGTCAAATCAAGACTTGGGTTAGTTTAAATGATGATTTGAAGAGTTTGATTCAAGTGATTTTGATTAATTTGGCTCATTTGGATTCAAATAGGTCATATAGGCTAAGTTGACCAATTTGACTAATTTGACCAAATTAGGTTGGGTTAGGTTTTGGTTCAGTTCAATTTGTTAATTGAAAATGATTATAGGCTTTGGTTTGGTTTAATTTAGGTTTAATTTGGATTTTGGCCAATTTGACTTTTTAGATTAATTTGGGCTAGCTTGGGTCAAACTGACCAATTGGTCAAATTAGGCTCAATCATGGCTATGGTCAAGTTCAACAAGTGATTTGGAATGAACTTGAGCCATTGGTTGCAATCAATTTGGATCCAATCATGATTTGACCCATTTTAGCTTTTTAGGCAAATTTGGGTCAACTTAGGTCAAATGGCCAATTGGACTTGGTTTGGCTCAATTGAGGGTTTGATCATGTTCAATCATTGATTATGAATTGATTTGGATCAAAAGTTTCAATCAATTTAGTACATGATGGGTTTTGGCTTGTTTAAGTTTCATTTGTAAAGGTTGACTTGGTCAAAGGACCAAGTTGACTTGGTTTGACCCAATTCAAGGTAGTTGATCACCCTAGGATGATTGATAATCATGATATGAGATTTGGATGGGCTTATTTCAATCTAATTTGGGTTGAATTAGAATTTGGCTCAAAAAGATCTTTTAGCTCACTTTGGGTCAAGTGGACCTAAATGGGTCAATTGGTTTAGTTGTAGCTTGATTTAAGTTTAGTTGAACTTACATATGGATTTATGGTGAAAATATAAATCCAATTGCAATTGGTTTGGAGTCAAATGGATTTTGGTTCATATGATAAATTCAAGTCAAAACATGGGCTTGACTTGAGTTGACTTGGATTTGGTTTGGTAATTATAATTTGTGTTTATATTTGGAACAATGATTGAAGGAATGATTGAATCATGAAGAAATCCATGGGTTTTGAATTAATTTAGATATTATTTAGCCAAGTTCAAGAAATTGGTTAAAAGGGCTAAAATTGGAAAATTGATTTGATTTGTTTGGTTTGGGCATTTAGATTTATATTTCATTTATATTTGTGAATATAATGAAGATATAAATTCATGAGAAAATCACTTGGGTTTGGAGTGATTTGGAAACAAATTTGACTAAATTGAAAGATGTATGTCAAAAGGGCTTAAGTAGGGAATTGATTTAGTTTGATTTATCTTTGGTCATTGGAGGGTGGGTTTTATTTGTGAAAATAAATAAAGGAATAATTGATTTATAAGAAAATCAATTGAGTTTGAGTTGATTTGAGTTGAGATTTGATTAAGCATATGGAGGTCCATATGGCTTAAGAAAGGCCTTGATTTGGTTTGATTTAGTTTGATTTGATTTGAATGGTTTGAATTTAGATTTCATTTATATTTGTGAATATAAATGAAGGAATGATTGATTTATAAAGAAGCCCATCAAGTTTGATTTTGTTTAAATGGAGTTCTGGCTAAGCATTTGAAGGTGGTTCGTATGGCTTAGGAAGGGATTTTGGAGTTTGAATTTAATCATGGGTTTCAATCATTTAAAGTTGAATTTGATTTTGGATTTGATTTGATATTGAATTTGAGATTGAATTTGATATTTGAGAAAATCAATTGAATTGGGATTGATTTGAATTTGATTAAGACTAAGTCTATAAGATAAAATTAAAGGGCTTAGGAGGAGTTTTGGAATTTGAATTTAATCATGGGTTTCAATCATTTGATTTGGGATTGGATTTGAATTTGAGGTTTGGTTTGAGGAAGGAAGCAAGGATTGGGTTTAAGGCTATAGGGTAGGCAATTCTTTTTAAATCCCTAAGGCATGACCTACTCCCATGGCTAATCCTTCTAAGTCTCTAGGCGGTTAAGTGTTCACCTAATCACTAAAGTGTCTTAAGACTAAGGAGCTCTGTCTACAAGAGTCCTAGATCTATGATGAGTGAGTTGAGAGCTCACTCCAAAAGTGGTCAACAGCTGCAATAGCATGCGGACAAGGCAAATGATATATTACAATTCTATGACAACTACAACTGCACTAGCCATTATCAGATAATCAAGTCTGAAAGATATGCATAACCTATCAAATACTTGCAATTCTCTAAGATTAATGTTAATTGGTTTTGGGAATTGTCAAGCCTCTCATTCAAAACATTGTAGCATACTCGCTACCCGTTGAGTGAACATGAAAACATTTGATTCTTGATCGAGTCACGTGAATATACCATTTTCATGAAAAGTGCAATGATATTATAATAAATTGCACTAATAAGTACTTAAATGGACAAACCATGTGCACGTTTAAGCACTCCATTGAAACACTTTAACACATTTGTCATCTTAGTTCCGTAATTCTTGCCACCATCATGCACTAAGGACCATTTAACTAGATCACGGTAAAGAAGCCATTTGTGTGCTTCTTTCTTAACATTTTGTATGTCAGCCATATAACGATTAAAGGAGTGAATATCATCAAAATTTTCAGCCATATACATCTTCTAACATAAAAAATTCTACATCTCCAATACCCATTCTACGAATGGCCTTTTTGAAGTTTTCGTGTAGATGCCTCAGACAATGCCGGTGACCAACCCAAGAAAATATGTTTCTTTAACCACGCAGTAAGTCAGCTTGTTTATCTAATATTATACATAAGTCACGCCTTGTAGACACAATTGGTAGCATCTCCTGGAGACATGCTAGAAACCAAAGCCATGATTCATTGGATTCAGCTTCCACGATAGCAAAGGCAAGTTGAAACAAACTATTATTTTTGTCAATCCTAACTGCAGTAAGCAATGTCCCATGATATTTTCTAAGCAAGAATGTGCCATCCAAACTCAAGACTGGACGACAACTTCACCAACCCATAATTGATGGACCGAAAGCCCAAAAAAATCCTCTGGAAATGGTGTGTCGTGCTTGATTGTATTTTGTAAAATGTACTTGGTAAACTAGAATGCACTGATTCCATGAAGATCTTGAGAGACCTGTATGACTCTTCCTAGACCCAAAAAATTGACTAAATTGTCTTATGCCTAGCATCCCAAGCCTTCATATAAGTGACATTGACATTGACATTGAATTTGGATTTCATTCAAATCGAATGTCAGCTCGTCTTTCTCCTCGCCTTTCTTTCTCCCTCTCTCTCTTAATTCCCACCATGAACCTGAACTCTATATGAGCTTTGACACCTCCACTATTACTCACGAGATGATGAAATATGATAATGGAATCCAAATAAATCATCAGCATAGACTCTAAAAGTGGATTAGTGGAGAAACTAGAAGATGATTCTTTTCCTAGTAAGAAGATCATCTCCTACGAAAATTCAGAAATCATTCGAGTGGGAAGAGTTGGAGTAGGAGCTAGTCAGGCAGTGTAGCCACTCTTTAGCCCTCACTAAGGCCAACAAACATAAGGAATCTTTTTGGAAGCAGCTCAAATCTATTATCGATGTTTGATTCCTCTCATGAGTTTTCATTTTTGGTTACCACTTTTCATTTACCATGTTTATCCCATTGTTAAAATCAATTTTATGTTTTTGAAGCCATGCTATGTGTCATATGTGTAAATGCATCTTTTAAAAGGATTTAATTTTCTTATTTTATCATCTTTGGTGAGCAGCTATGGAGCTTTCAAGGCTCATATATAGTTAATGGTAGAGAGAGGAGTTTGTATCAGAGAAGAAGCTGCCCCAGTGAGTTTGCATCAATAGTGAACTGTAGTCACGAAATCGATCTTTCCCTCGTGTGTGCTATGCTTTGCTTGTTCTCGCGCAGTTTTTGGCGGAGACAGTAAATGGAGATTAACGGAGTGTCGTTTCAGCAGATATAGAAGACAAAAGGTATTATATATGTAAATAATAGGTTTCAGCTGCTGAATAGGTAAATACTCTAGTTATGTATGTAAAAATTCCTTAATTTTAATATTAAAGTACTAAAGCTTAATGTTATAATTATAAATTATTTGATAATTAATCTTATTTAATAGTTAATCTTTGATTATCTAACTAATTTATTAGTTAGCTATTAGATTATATCGAACTTATAATTAACAAATAATAATAATAATAATAATAATAATAATAATAATAATAAAATTTAATATCTTGATAGAACATTTAATAATTTGTAATCGTTTTAGCTAAATCAAATAGATAATAAAAAATAATTGAATTAAATTTAAAATAATTAATTATTATCAATATAAAAATACTTATATATTTAATGATTTTAATTATAACATTGATTTATCTCTAATTAGTCATTAAGTTATACTTTTCAAAATCGATGTCTTTTAGTCTAATTTGTCTAATCAATTGAAAAGCTTGCTTAGAAATACTATCAAGATAGGTGAAAATATATATTAATGTGTTCTCATAATTTTAGAAAATAATTTATTTTATCTTCAAAAGCAAAATTTAGCAAAGTGGTTGCCACACAATTTCTTTTCACATAAAAACCTATTTTTAAAAATATAAGTGAAAATAAGGTAAAAGTGTAAATTTAAATATGTCTAATGTTGCCAATTAGAAGGATCTCAAGAAACTAATTAAAAATCGATATACCTAAAAGGGAATACAAACTACTAAAAGAATTGAAAAATAAATTATATTCAACAACAAATAGCTAATATTGCATAGTTTATAGTTACCATAAATTTGAACTTTAATGACATTTTAACTAAATATATAACAAAATATTTAATTATCCAAACTATTTTTTTTAAGGATGCCTAAAAATAATCCCTTTAACCACACTTTTGTCACATTTTTTATTCTCCAATATTTAGCCATTAATTCCCTAAAAAAAGTTAAGAAAGGATAAGACTATTCTTTAAGAAAACATTAAAACGTACGTTGATCTCCCTTTTTCAAGATGCATTATCGCTCTTTTTTTTTTGGAATGAGTATCTACTCAATACCCATTCATCTTTGTGGATGTAATGACTAATCCTGAGGAGATTCATCATTAATGCGTGTGGTCCCACTTTTCCATCGTGTCCATGGAGGAATCAACTTTTGGAGGATTCTCGTCGCACATCAAAGAGTAAGAGACGATGAGTCATTATCGCTCTTCTCTTCTTATTCCTTCGTTTAACATGTGGGCAGACATTCAAAGATTAAATGCTTTGAAAAGTCAATTTCTACTTTTCTTCCGAATCCAAATTTCTCTCTATTCTAAATAATAATTTTATTAATTGTTTTGACAAATGTGAGGCAAATTCATTAATATTAAATAGAAAAAAAAATAATTATTATAAAATAAGTTGAAGGTGAAAATTTTTTAACCTAACTTACAAAAAAAGGCTTAAAAAAAGTAACTAAGTTAACAGCAATAATCACTAGCACTAGTCGGGCTCTAATCTCCAATGCACAATCCATTTAAAACTGATAAGTGGCATAAAATAAGATGAGGAAATCTGAAAATTTTAGAATAAAATCGATTTACGGGCTGAGTTAACTAATCCATAGTTGATTGGCAATTAAGATTAGATTAGTGGATTGGAGAAGGCTTGAACTCCCATTTGGTCGTTTAAAATTCAAAATATATTTTAAAATGTCAAAATTTTAAATTTACTATTGATTTCAAACATTGTAAGTAGGGTGCAAAGCTGAGCCAAGTATGTATGTGTTCAAAGCTTGAGCTTGTTTAATATTATCGAGTTCGAATTCGATTCGAGCTTTTAAGAATAGTGTTCAAGCTTGAGCTTGTTTATTATTATCGAGCTTGAGATCGATTCGAGTTTGTTCACGAGCTCAATTCAAATTAGTTTATCGAGCTTGTTAACAAGCAGCTTGTTTAATAAAATAAATGAGTTTTAATCAAGAAGTGCTGTGATTGCATGAAAAATAACAGCAGAATTTAGCCTCAGTTATGTAATAAATATATTGAAAGTCTCAGAATATTGATGTAATTACTCACATATACTCGCTCCACAAGTGCTCTATGATAATATGTGGTAGGAGGATCTGTAGGGGCCTTCAATAGATAAAATGAGGCCCACGATCTGAACTAGGACATGTGCTGATTAATAGCAATCAATCTGTCTTTGTCCCCGTCTAAGCCATCAACTATATAATCTCTCATCCTCTCCCATGTAGTTATGTGTACCTAATGATAGTCAACCCAATCGTCAGCTTTTCCATGGCCATTGACCCTTTTAAAGTTGGGGTCTACAAGTATCATATCAATTCGAGGTAGAAGTCCAAACTGCCTCAGCACTTGGTCTGGTAAGTGTCATTCTACCCTCTTTTAGCTGATCAGTGGAACATGGGCTAGCTAAATACCTGAGCCTACTAAGCATATGTCTGATAGGTGTTGTCTGATCTGCTCAACGTAAGGCTCCCAAATAACCTAGGAAATCATCAAGTTACATTGTAAGGCCAATTATAAAAATTGAAAATAGTACTAAATAAACCTGAACTCATCCATTTTTTGTACGATACCATCCATAAATTTCTTTACATATTTTGCAATACAATGAGAATAAGTATATGTGCACCAAGTTGAATTATGAAAATGCAAATTTTACCTCAAACTAATGTTCAGCCCATCCAAATCTCCCGATATGAAACATGTAGTGTCGTCCTCCTACATGAAGGTGCTCCCAAGATCAAATCTGCACTAGGTGTAAGCAACCAACCATATTGGCCCTGGTGGGCCTAGTGGACTCATATAACTCCTTATACAGATGTCATAACTGCTCCCCCAATAGATAGTGCATTGAATGTATCCATATCCTAAAGTAGTAGAATATATTATAGATGAACCCATGTTTGCGGTGTGGGCTCCAAAAATTCGCCACTAACCTCTCACATTGAAGAGAGTATGATTTAAGTGTTGGTGAAATTTTTAGAAGGCAGATGAGATAGTAGATAAAATACTATCCAGAGATTTCATCCTCATTTTATAATGATTTTAGATCTAGTTCCAGGTTTCTTATAGGCACAAGCACCTATAGTTAATTACCCCTCCCAATGCTGAGAGATAACTTTCGATTAAGACTAGTCATTAGATCGCTGAATGCATAGCGTATAGTAGCAGCATGTGGAGTATAAAATTTGGAATTTATGAAATTTATCATCATTTAACTTAAAGTGGATGGTTAGGGAAATGATGACATGCCTGATCTAGATCCCATGGTTTCGTCATCCCGTTGTGTGGTCCTTGTTAAGTCGAAGTAGTCGACCCAACGATCGAAGGATCCTATCGGTGACCATTGGTTTGCATCGTCCAAACTCACTATAGACACGGGGTGGTGTTCATCTAAGGAGATAAGTTTAAGTCCACTTTAGCTAACATAGGGCTTTTTTTTATTCATAATTCATATTTCAAAGATCCATTGGGTAACATCGGTATAATAATCATAATATAATGGTATCATTTGGAGAAAATTACTCAGTTAGAGGAACCTGATTGTAACTGCATCATATATGGAGCCTATTGGCCAAACCATATAGGGGGTTCTTATGAGATTGAGAGTGAACATAAGTATTTGATTTGACTTTGGCTCTTTTATGATTTAAAGTTTTCTTAATTTGTTACCTTCAACAAATAATTGCAGAAGGTGGGTTGAGTGGAGTTTGATTTAAGTTTTTAAATATTGAATTTCATTTAAGCATTAAACACTTAGTAATTTATCTGATTTATAGTTGTATTGATACTTAATTTTGATTAATTTGATTTGAGCTTGTGAACACATTTTAATGGTAAGTATCCTCTCTGGTTAAAATCTTCATTCAACATAACCATCATCAGAGTTATATAATTGATTGAATTGAATATATTTATAAACTTTAGATTCTGTCAACTCTGTTTAGCTTCTAACAAAGGATCAGATCTGTAGGTTAAAGCTCGTAGCCATATTGCATGACTTTGTAATGAATATCTTTTATATTTTAGAAAATATATTTGTATTTTGAAATTTTAATGATTAATTCTTTCAAATAATTGTATTCTTGAGATATAATTATGAATTTGTAATGTTTTCTCGAATACAAAATAAAATTTGAATTTATTTATTTTTAACCCGCGCAACATTCTCAGATACTTGATCTAAACATTCAACATTATGTCGAGGACCATGCGAGTATTTAGTAATTTAGGTAATTTCATTTTTTTAAAATATTAATTTTTATTTATTAATCTAATTTTTTTAAAATTTATACTTTAAATCTCTATATCTGAGCACATGCAGGTATTTATAACTTAGATAATTTCATCTAATTAATGAGATTATTGATTTTAAAAATCATAATTAGAATAAAATTTCTTTTATTCTTGGATTGAAGGAAGCTCCATAACTTATGTAGAATTTAATTTAGTAGCACATTCTGCGTTTGTAGTATATAGCATCGATGGCGAAAGATGTGTTAAATTATTCTAATATCTTATTAGTTCTATTGAAATAATATTTAATTACTTTATTTTATTCAAAGTTGATTAGTCATTGAATGTTCAATAGACTCTCATTTATGTCTATTGATAATTCTCAAACTCATCACTAACTATATTCAACTTCTCTTTGACCCAATTCAAGTATTTAATATGACGAATAATATGCTTCAACTATTTTTCAATAATTTATTGATTATGCTTATTAATAATCATTTGATTTCATTGAAAATCTCTTATGAATTCCTTGATTTTCAGTAATTCATTTAGAGTGAATTATGATTTGAAAACTATATTCCAATTCCAAGATCTTCTATGCTCTCATTGGATATTCAATCAGATCATTTTCTAAATCAATTGAAATGAGATATTGAAGTGCTAAATTTATGTTTATTGCCAAAATATTCGATTCACTTGAAGCTCATAAATCTATTTGAGTTCAATCCATCTTTTTTTATTTTAAATATAATCTTTAAATTTATTTCAAATTCATTCTCATTTATAATTCAAAATTCAATTTGATATCAATTTTATTTTAGCAAGTTCAAGTAGCGCTATTTTTTAGCTTAAATTTTATTTGCAAGTATGAATTTAAGAGAACATTTTGACACCATTTTGGCAGTATTTCGGCATCGTCCCTGCGTAGGGGGCTACATCGGAATAATTTTGGCCTACCCATCACATTCTAATGAGTGTGACGGTTAGTGTTTTGAAGCACCTTGATTGAATTTCAATCCCATTACGCCCTGATGAGCATAATGGGACTTTCAATCACCTTGTGGAGAAAAATTCCTATAAGTGAGTCGCCTTTCAAATCTATGGGGAGAAATGAATGAGGAGGCTTATAGAAATTGGTCTTTTTAGGATGCTACATAGATCCGCAAATGTACTTATTCAGGTGATCGAGTACATGATGAAAGAAATAGTGTACTGCCTTGAGAGACAAAAGTCACTACCATTTAATGGACTTAATCACCTCAATAAGGACTCCTAAGGATGATATGTCTACATATGTACCAAAGATTCTTCCCCACTTTACATGAAAAAGTAAAGCAGAGTTTATTTTTGCCCGGGTTCATTAAGTTCCCTACAGGGGCAAGCCCTCATAGTTAATTACATCCTAAGGGATGGGATCCCTTAGGAAAACTCTCGATTAAGGTAAATGATCATTGTCTTTAAAGAATTCAATAGGAAGGACTATCAATCGATTGGTTTATTTTTGAAAGATCAAATGGGATTGATCAAAAGAGGGAGTTATTAGCCAAAATGAAAGATAAGTAGGAGATGCCCATAATGCTAGGAAATCTAGCAAGCATCTCAAACTATCCTATAGTTGGGCTTTACATTTTTGAAATTGATTTAGTTTGTTTGAGTTGCATTTTTTATTAGAAATTTAGGACTTAAGATTCCTTAACACAAGATTAAGGAAATACCTAAGAGGTGAGGAATTAAGCTTATGGCCCACAAAGGGGAGAAGCAACCTCAGAACCTAAATCTATGGAGCTTCGGTGAGTGCCGGAAGCAAAACTTAAATCTAAGGCCAAAAATGGGTAATTGGTTTGCCTCTACAAGAGAACCACCCAAACGACTTACTTGCCTGGGGTGCCAACTAACTCCTCCTATAATTTTAAATAATGTAGGCAAGTCTTTAAAGGGACATGCTTCAAATGACCTAAATCTAATACAATTCAAATTTCATTTTGGATAATTATTTTGACTCAGACAAAAGATTCATATGACTAATGCATGAGAAAGAAGGTTATTGAACAAAATCAGTGAGAAGAGAGGAGGTGAGTTTCCAACATGGCTCTCAAAGGTCAAGCCAAGTTTCTCTGGCGAAGGTGGAAGCCCTCTAATCAAGAGTGAAATAAGATGCATTTGTGCATGATATTATAAAAGAAATACTCATAGCTAAGGGGTTACTAATTCTTTTATCTTGATTTTAAACCTAAGATTTAGGTGAGGTTATGAGTTATTTAATTTTATTTTGAGTTGTTAAGTTGGGTAAAAGATTTATTTTTCCCTAAAGAGCCTAATCCACATCCATGCCAAACATAAATCAAGGAAGAAACTAGGAAAAGCATGCCACTTAATGCACAAGCTAAATAAATCATCAATCAATTTATAAAACTAATCACAAAAAGAATAAAAGGCCGTTGTGGTCGGGCACCACCGCACAAACTAGAAAATATCAAATGTGGGTTATCGAGCTCTACCTTTATACAACGCAGATTACAAATGAATTAAATTACAATTAAGCAAGGAATTCATTGTTATGGGGGAAAGCTTTATTTCTTCTTTCTTCTTTTCTTCTTTTCTTCTTTCTTCTTTGGTTCCTTCTTTTGGATGGTTGAAAGGTAGATGATCCAAGGCTTCACATGGTGCATAAGATAAGATCTTATGATCAATGCTCATCCTAATCCCCATAACAATCATTCCAAAATACTAATTGCATAAATTTACATGAAAAGGAAAAGTGAAAATCTAACTAACACCTTCAAAACAAAGGTTAGTTAAAATAAACCACACAAATCCCAATAATGTATATTGGACTTATCACCCCATGGGTGACTAAGTCCACTTGGCCTATTGGATTATGCTCAAGGGTATAAAGCACCTGCAAGTAAAAGCATTTATATTTTTATTTATGATAGCATCCCTTAAGCACAATCCCCTACAGAAAAGAATGATTAGACTAAGAGCATCCTATCATTCATTCTATGAGCATACACCCTAACATCTAGTCTAAAGATATATCATAAAAATAAATAAACATCAAACCATGCACCGACCTTAGCTAAAGCTAGAAGTGGTGACTTAGGCTAATGTGTGTGCTTTGAAGGCTTGCGTGGTATGCTTAGCTATGGCTTTAGGTTTAAATTTTCTAAGTGTGAAGAACATATTCAACTTAAAGGAGGGTTTCATTTAAATTGTTTAATTATTTTGGGTTGATTTTATCTTATGTTTTAATTTGATTGAAGTGGATCCTACAATTAATTACTAAGTTATGAAGAGATGGAAAGATAATGAGACTTCTCTTTCCTTCCCTAACCTAAGTAATTTTCTAAAATAGGTTCATATTTTTGGTTTTATTTAGGTGAATGTTTTGATTAAATCTTTTAATTAATTCTAATATTAGATAAACTCTTAACAAACCTATTCAAAAAGAAAGACATTTTAAGATTAAATAAAATAAATCAAAATTCACATAACACACATTACTTCATTTCTTTCCCAATATATATATAACATGCATATGGATGGATCCTAAGCATATCTATACATACAAATGAGAGTATTTAACACACTTTTTGATGCATGCTAAGTAGTTCATTTAAGAAAATTTAGAAGTTGAGATGCTTCATTTTTCTTAAGTAGAAAAGGATTTCCTTATCTAAATTTTTATATACACACATGAAAGTAAGAAAGGCATAAGTGAGTACAGCGCCATTGTTAACCAGAGGTGTAAGGTATAAGACGTACTTAGGGCTAATATACCACTTTCTTAAATACAAACATGTGTATAAAAGAAATAAAATAGAAAAGGAGAATGCAAAAGTTGTATTAATGGATTCATTTTATTTATGCAATTTATGTTTGCTAACATTAGTAACCCTTCTTAAGTGGTAACATAGAGATGAATAGGATATGAAATTAGGTGAGTGTTATGTTCTTTTCAAATGAACCATACACCTCACCAAATTCCTATTCAAAACTATAGCAACATAAGAAAGAAAAGAAACCTATGCTAAGCATGCCTTTATAATCTACCACATGCATAATTAAAATATAAGTAGCATACTTTCAGATTTGGAATTTTATTTATGTATTTTTGAAAATAATTTTGATTTAATAGTGATAATAGCCACTCATATTTCTACTTTAGCCAACACATACAAATTTGACATAAAGTAAACAATTTCATTTTAAATTAGAATTTGATAAATATGAATGCATGAAATCACATGGCTTACAAGTTTAACATGTTGGGGAAAGATTCAAAGTAATGAAAGCATGTAAACAAGTTCACTTCACTTAAATCCTAAATACATTCTAATGGAACAAGAAAGTTTAAAATAAATCAAAGTGAATTCAAAGTGATTTTTGTTTAGTTTGGAGTTTGATTTAATTTTGAAAAGGTGAGATGAGTTTGTTGTTCCTAACCCATTCCCACATCTGTCTGATATTTTTGTTTAATTTTTAGATAATTAGATCCATTTTTATGCATTAATTAGGTTAAAGTTTGAATAAAGTAACTTAATTAACCCTTACCCACACCACCTTAAACTAATCAACCGAATAATTATGAGCCAATGAGATGACATAAAACCCACAAGAAATTTAAATTTGCAATGCACCTAATAAGAAAGAGGCCTAATGTAATTTGGATCATAATTAAGTTAAGCTAAGGGTTTAGCTTAAGTAATTTCAAAACACCCTTTCACACATGTGAATTGGGTTTTGATTGAACTTAGGATATTAAACACCAAGCATCTACCCAAAGTAGATTAATTAAGTTATGGACTTTTTTAGGGTAGAAATAAAATGAGTTAACCTTTAATTAAGAGGAGATTAAGGAGAGAAGAGGGGGTTTAGGGAATAGCTTAGGGGAAATGCCCAAAAATTATTCCATAAATCTCCTACTTACTGGATCTGACCTTAATCAATCCTAATCATAGATTAAAATCACTAATCTTACATTAATTATCCTTAATTACATAAGGAGTGTAATTAAGAAATTCATATGCAATTCTTCTAATCAAGCCTTTAATAATTCCTAAGAAAATTAAGGGTGGTAGAAGTCATCCCCTAAAACATTGCCAAAAAATTTGGAATTAATCAGAGGCTTAATTAAAAAGTAATTAGCAAAATAAACTTTCCAATAAAACCCAAATTCAAAGAAAAGCATAATTCAAAACCCATTGAAATTAATTTTAAAATATTCCAGGTTTAATTATCTTTCCATAGGATTTTATTTCACATTTTTTTTGAATTTTCTAGAAAGAGTTATGAATTTTAGAAGATCCTTAAGTTAATTAAAAATTAATAAAGGCATTTAACTAATCCCGACTCACGGCACGGCGCGTAGTAGCAGCGGTCGCTTTGCATGCATTGCATCGTGAGGGGTTTACTTAAGTTATCAAATCCCAAACGGCGGCTGGTGGCGCAAATAGTTTGATCTCTACCATCCGATCAAAGATCAGATGGCCAGAGATCTCCCCACAGTTTTAAAACAGGTAAGGTATTTCTAAATGTGGAGAATTATCTCAACCGTCCATCCAAAATGTGCGGATGGACGATTGAGATCTCCCAAGTTTTTCCCCTTAATCAATAGAGACCGTCCATGATCAAGGGAAAGATCCAAGCTCGATCTAGCTCGGATTCAAAATAAATTTAACCCACACCATCTAAAGCTAAAGAGCGGCACATCCAACGATCAAAAATCCATGGGATTAAAATTTCTTTCACAAAGCTCCACACCACATTGAGTTTAATGGTCGAAAAATCCCATACCTCACCGAGGTGATCACCGATGCTCGATTCCCTTGGAGAAGCTTCGTCTGGTTGAGACGAAGCTGTGTTGAGAGTATGAGCACTTGAGGTTGAGTGGATTGGTGTATGGACCAACTCCTTAGCTAGCTTACGGCCTTGATCCAATTCATCTCTTCCTTGCTGTGGGAACTCCAAAGGAAGCTTGGGTGCACTCGACCTAGCTCCTTGATGAAGTATGCAAAAGCAATTGGATGGAAATTGAGTGAAAAGGAAGTTGGCTCTTCAATTTTCCTCGACTATTTTTCACTATTCAAAAATTGAGAATGGAAAAATGGCTAGGGGTCTAGGAAGTGAGGGATCACTCTCTGATGGCTCATTAGTCTCTCTAGTACTCATTCGAATGTGGGATCATAGAATTCAGTTTGAATTAGGGAGTATATCTCCCCCTTGAAGGATCGGACGACTATCCATGCTCTTGCCATTTTGATCCAATTGATCATAGGCAGTGGGTTGTTTGATCAGTTAAGTGTGTGCACATGGTCGGTTTGAGCAAAGGAGTGGATTGACAATGTCCCATGTGCTTGAATTTGAGTGGGAGAGGGATTTTGAATTTTGCATTTTGACCCATGGGGTCGGGTTTGGTATAGGGACCAAATGGGCTGACCCAAACCCATTGGGTTGGGTGCACCACTCTTCCCTAGGTCCCCTTGAGCTTTTAGGAAAGCCTCAAGTGAATGTGAAGAGGGTATGCCCAAATTACCCATGGATTAAGCCAAAATTTGTTCTATGTCCTAAGGGTAGAATGGTCATTTTGCTATTTTTTTTCACTTTGGATATGTTGGGTATGTGGAGAAACTAGGCTTGGTCAAGTTTCATAAGATTTGGAATTCAATTGATAGGGTTTGGCTCATGTTGACCCATTTAGGTCAAAATGGGTCAACTTGGGTCAAGTTGACCAATTGATCAAATTGGGTCAAACCAAAGGCTGGGTCAAGTTTATATGACCATTTGAAATGTTTTGGTGGCTTTGGTTTGATTCAATTTGGATTAGTTTTGAATATGGCTCATATGACTTCATTTAGGTCAAATGGGTCAAGTTGACCTATTTGACTCATTTGACCTATTTGAGGTAGGTCAAGGGTAGGTTTTGGTTAGGTTAGTCATATGGAGTGGATATGTATCTTTATTTTCAATCAATTTTGGTTATGTTCAAATTTGGCTTAACATGACCCCTTTGGGTCATGTTGGGTCTAAGGTCAATTGGGCTAGGTTAGGTCTAGTTGGCCAATTGAGGTTTTGGTCAAGTTCCACAAGTGATTTGGAATGGACTTGACCCATTGGTTTCAATCAATTTGGCTTAGATCAAATTTTGACACTTTTGACTTTTTAGGTCAAAATTGGTCAACTTGTGTCTAGTGGCTAATTAGGTTAGGTTGGGCTCAAATGTTGGCTTGGTCAAGTTCAAACATAAGTCATGAGTGAACTTAGATCAATGGTTTCAATCAATTTGGCCTATGGTGGAATTTGGCTATGTTAGGTTTAATTTTGGGTTAAGTGTTGACTTGGTCAACCCTTAGGTTTGACTTGGTTAGACCCAATTTGATTGATTGATCATCCCATGATGATTGTTGATCATGATGAGCGGGATATATTAGTTTGGTTCAATCCAATTTGGTTAGGATTAGAATTTGACTCATATGGGTACTTTAGGTCACTTTGGGTCAAGTGAGCCTAAGTAGGTAAAATGGCTTGGTCAAAGCTTGATTTGAAGTTAGTTGATCTTGTATATAGTGTCATGATTGAAGTATAAATCCATTTACAAGTGGTTTGAAGTTAAATGGGTTTAGATCCATTTGACAATTTTATATTCAAAGGAAGAATATGAAAGGGTTTTGGCTTTGATTTTTGACTTAGGTTTTGATTGTTTGATTGAAGTTTGGATTTATGTATTAGCTTATGATTGTAGGGTTGATTGAATCATGAGAGAAAATCAAGAGTTTGGCTTGATTTGAAATTGATTTGGCTAAGTTCAAGATTTTGACTTGAAAGGCTTAGATTGGATTTTGAGTTGATTTGAGTTTTGGAATTGGTTTTGATTGTTTGAATTTATATTTAAATATAAATGAGAATATAAATTGATCATGAGAAAATTTAAATGATTTGAAATGGTTTAATCATGATTGGGCTAAGTCCATTAAGAAGGATTTAAGGGACTTTGGAAAATTTGGAGTAAGGATTTGAATTTTTGAATTTGGTTTGATTGATTTATATTTATACTTCATTTATATATGTGAATATAAATGAGGATATAAATGAATTATGAAAAAATCCCATGACTTTGAAATGGTTTGATGATGATTTTGGATAAGTCCTTTAATGGAACATTAAGGGACTTAAGAAAATTTAAAATTGGAAATTTAATTTAGGGGTTTGATTTGATTGATATATATTTATATTTCATTTATATATGTGAATATAAATGAGAATATAAAAGAGTTTGGAAAAAATCCCATGAGTTTGAAATGGTTTGATCAAGGTTTAGGTTAAGTCCATTAATGAAAAATTAATGACTTAGGAAATTTTTAAATTGATTTTGAAATTTGAGTTTAGTTTGATTGATTTGAATTTATATTCCATTTATATATGGGAATATAAATGAGAATATAAATGAATTATGAGAAAATCTCAAAGATTTGACTTGGTTTTGTTTGTAATTTTGGTTAAGCCCTTAAGAGAAGGTTAAGGACTTAGGCAAATTTAGGACAGAGAAATTTTTGATGGATTTTGGTCATGGGTTTCAATCATAGATTTCAATCATGGATTTTGATCATATGGATTTGATTAGGATTTGGAGAAAATAAAATAAAATTGATTTAGAGTTTGACTTGAAAGAAGCAAAGTGAGGAATGGTTCAAGCTAAGGGTAGGCAATTTTCCTAACACTCCTAAGGCATGAACTATTCATATGGCTAACACTTCTAAGTCTCTAGGGCTAGGCTGAGTGTCCACCTAATCACTAGATGTGTCTTAAGACTAAGGAACTCTTAAAGTTTAAGAGAAGTCCTAGGCCTAAGATGGAGGGGGTTGAGAGCTCATTCTAAAAGGAGGTCAACATACGTGCATAAAAGTAAATATATATGCAACTTCTACACATTCAAATTTTAATTTAGATTATTTATTTTTAAATAAATCTTGATTCTTCCCCCTTTTTATAAGTCCAAAATTTAGTCAAAATTTCGGAAACATTTTGATAGTATTCTGGTATCATTCACACATAGGTACACATCGAACTATTTATCATCCCATGCCCCATATGAGCATGAGGTGTTTTGAAGTAACTCAGCCGAATTTCAATCCCATTATGCCCTTATGAGCATAACGGGGCCTTCAATCACCAGATTTCATTATGAGTATTGCACAACTCTTTTGTGAAATAACCTCACATATATGGCCATGAACATGCAAAGGTTTAATTGGCAAAGCATTTTGGACCTTCTCCTTAAATGAAGCAAGTCCCCATAATTCAGGTTGAAATTCTAGAAGTGACTAAAGAACATAATTTGCAATTGAGTAGTTTTTTGCTTGATTATGTAGTGATGGAACAACCACCATAGTAGTTTCAGCATCCTTTGCATCTCTAACTCCAACCAAAGAATCCTCAATCACAAGACGCTGACATCACATCGCCTTCTTGCTGCTTCAATGAATATATCTGGAGAAGGTTTCCCATGGCTAACTTCATCGCCAACAATAATAACTGAAAATATTTTCTTCCATCCTTGTTGATGAGAAATCTTTGCTTCTATGTGCTTCTTTATAGAGTTTGAAGCAAGCCCAATTGGGATTCCATGTTTATGAAGATGTTGAATAGGCTGATTAACACCAAGCAATGCTTGTGCTTGTGACCACCTTTGGTGATAGATGGGCATTATGGCCTAGGAATACTCCTTCGCTATCATTGGAAGCTCATAATCCTTCATGATTGCTTTGGCTGACTCCTTGTGCATTTGCCCAAGCCTCTTCACCTCTTTTTCTTGACCCAGAACTTTGCCATACTTTTCCAAGAACTCCCTTAATACTCCTTTTATTGCTCTTTCAGCATCAAGAAGAGTTCCATCTAGATCAAAGATGATGATTGAGATCTGAACACCATCCATTGCTTGTGAATAAGGCAATCTGAATGCGAGCAAGATGAAGGAAAGGGGGGGGGGGGTCTTTAGAGAGGAAAATAGTGGAAACAAAATCAATTCAGAGAGTAGGAGCAGCAGGTGGAATCTATTGCAAGAGAGAGAGGGAGACGGGGAGCTTGCCTCAGAGGAAGAGAGGGAGATGGAAGAAAGAGTGGAACCTCTGGGTTTTGGAGGATGAATCAAGAGGAGATGCTTGCAGTTGCTTGTAGTTGAGGGAGACAATCATGTGTGAGCTTCTTGGAGGAATAGAAGCCTTGCCATTTTTTTAAAGGGGATGGAACAAGTGCGAGAGAAAGAGAGGGAATGAGTGAGGGAAGATATTGCTTGCATGCGTGAGAGCCGAAGGTTTTCTCTTGCTTATTCTTTTTTTTTTCTTTTAGGAGGAATGATTTAGATAAATTTTTTATTTTTATCATTATCATGTATATCATTTCTAGATAAACTTAATATTTTGAGTTCAACGATGTAGTCTATTTTACATTCCAAGGTTTCCACGCGATGTCGAGGTCGATCAAGGCAAATGTAAGGTTAATTTAAATGTTGTTGCACTCCGAGGCTCGCAATTTGCTTCACACTTGGTCGAATTGACCACAAAATATTTTGTTTAATAGTTTTTGATGTTTAGACGATAGTCCATTTTGCGAAAGGAGCTCATTCAGATAGCGTTGAAGCCTCTTCAATATGCGTGAAATTACCTATTCTATTTATTTTCTTTCATTGGATAATAATTGATTGATATAAAATATAAATTCCAATTTTGATATTCTGAATAGAATGGTGCAACCGATATCATGATTGGAGGCCGTTTGATTCGAGTCGGCGTCGAATTGGATCAATTTTAGTTCAAAAATGTACATTATTGCTTCCAACAGCTCGACATTGGCATAAACTTGTTTGAATTGAGCATGAGCCATCTCATTTGTTAAGTTTTAACATTTCAAAGCAAATAATGCAATAATTTTTATGAACGGAGGTCATTTGGATATCATCGCAGCTTCTCTATGCTGATATACGTGTCGTCACATTGACAACTTGATCTCTTGATCAGTTGACCTTTATATTATTAAATATATATACTATGATCAATTTTGACATTTTTAATGCGATGATGAAGTTTGTTCATGGATTGGAGGTCATTTCAACTAATTTCAATGATGTCTAGTGCATTTTAGCTCTGACATCAGCATCCCAAGTCAATCAATTCATCTTAAAGTTCGATTTGACTCATATGTGTGTAGGTCAATAAATGCCTAACAAATGTGATCTGCATGAAGTCATATTTGTTAAAAATTGCTTTCATGTTGACTAGAATTTTACTTCGCCTTCAATAAAGTTCAAGAGTTCTTTCTTTTGTATCTTTATGGATTTGGATTTCCTTCGACCCTAACTTCATGCTCGACCAGGTTGGATGGAGAAATTAGTTGTGATATCACCTTACAGACAATATAAGGATTGATTTGAGGAAGCTCTAGATTGAGAGTTATTTCTTCAGAAGGTTTTGGCTTACTAATCAAGTAGAAAGACCTCTTGGATTCAAATTGCTTGTAATCACTAAGCTAGATTTAGTTTGGGATTGAACATCTATCATCAATGGACCTGCGCTTTCTTCACCCGGCCTTTCTTATGGCTTTTGAGTGAGAAGGGTGTCGCCCTCCATTGTTGAGTTTGACTTTTAGAACTTACTCGAGTCATCGACTTAAGCTATGATGGATTGATGGTTTTATCATTAGATTGAAGAACGAGGGCTCTTTCACTGACCTTTTCTTGCGGCTTGTTGAGTGAGAGAAGAGCCTGACCAACATTTTATTTAGTCCTGTGACCTACTTAAGTCTTAGACTTGATCTGTGAACGGACTTGCACTTTTCTAACTTAACAATATTAAAGTTTACAAATTTGAAATCCTTTCACTTGACTTTTTGAACTATTACAAGTATAGAAGATGAATCTTTTAACAGTAGAATCATCTTACATGCAGCTTATTTAAAGATATTTTTTACTATTCATGATAACAAAACATATCTCTAATAGATATTAGAGCAATAAAATGGGGATCTCCTCAAAGTATGATGTCTACCCAAATCAGAATATATTCAGGGATCTTGTCTTATAGCACCATGTTAACCCAAATGAAAATAAAGAAATGCCCCTATCTTGCATACGAAATTCTAAAACACATTTGAAAGAATTTTAAGATGAAATTAAGCAAATATATTAATATTTGAGTTGATATATTTGCTCTTAATAGAGCTTAACACATAATACTTATTTCATCTACATATAAAATCTCATAAAATGCCCCTTGTGTAAATATGGTGTTTATTTTTGGATTCATTTGTATGGGGGGACACCATGCATCTAATGGTACTTATTACCAGGTGATCGAAGTTCATTACATGGGGAGTAGTGTACTATCTCGAAAGATAGAAGTCACTATCATATAATGAATCTAATCACTTAATAAGGACTCAACAATGATAGGTCCTCGAATATACTAGAGATTTTTTTCCTACTTTACGTGGATGAATAAAGTAGGTGATTATTTGGGGCCAAACCCCCATAGTTAGGTTCTAAAGTTCCCTATGGGGCCAAACCCCCATATTTAATTACATCTTAAGAAAAATGAATCTCTTAAGAATACTCTCGATTAAAGTAGGCGATTATTATTTCTAAAGAATTCAAAGATAGGACTATCAACAAATTGGTTGTGTTTTAGAAAAATCAAGTGGGACAGATCAAAAGGGAAGAGTTATTATTGAAATCAAAGGAGATGAGTAAGGAGTGCTCATGATACTAAGAAGCATAGTGAGCACTCAAATCTATCCTATGGTTGGGCTTTATATATTTGAAATTGAGAAGATTTATTTATTTGATTTAAAATTTTATTAGAAACCTTTGGCTTATAATTCCACAATACAAGATTCTGGAAATGCCTAAAAGGTGAGGATTTATGCTTGTATCCCCAAAGGAAAGTAACAACCTCAGATCCTAAATCTAGGCAGCTTTGATGAGGGCCAAAGCATGATCTAAATCTAAGACGAAAGAGGGTATATGATTTACCTTCATAAGAGAGAGTAAATCACCCGACTGCTAGACTTATTATCGCATGGAGTGACAGTCAACTAACACCTCCTATGCTTTAAATTCATGTAGGTAAGTCATATACTTTTGCAAGATGGCTGGGTTATTATTACTTAGAAAAGAAATTAAGTCCTTAAACCCACTCCCTAAGAGACTAGAGTTTATAAGGGGTATGAATAATGATTTAAATCTAATACAAATTTTTATCAAATTTCATTTAATTTGAGACTCTTTATTTTAACACAGGCTATGAGATTTTGTATGCCTAAATGCATGAGAAGTTGATTATGGGCCAAATCAGAAGGTAAATATGTGTTCTTCCATCATAGGCTCTCAAAGGTTAAGCCCTTACTATCTAACAAAGATTGAAGCCATCTATTAACAAGAGTGAAACAAGATGATTATGCATGATATTAAACATACAACATCTAGCTAAGGGGTTGCTAAATATTTTATTATCTTGATTTAATAATTAGGCTTTTATATGAGGTTATGAGTTATTTTAAAGGTTTAGTTATGAGTTGTTAGTTTAGGTAAAAATATTAATTTTTATCCTAGGAGCCTAATCGTATACAGGCAATACAATAATCAACTAATCATAAATAAACTATGAAAAGGCATGCTTCTTTTTCTAATGCACAAGCTAAATAAAATATCAAATAATTTTATAAAGCTATTGTAAAAGAATAAAAGCCCGATGCTCTCGAGTATAGTCATACAACATGAAAAGAAATGTGGGTAGCCGAGTTCTATCCTTATACAACCTGGATTACAAGAGAATAATTATAATTATAAATGAAGAATGTTATTGGGGTTTTCATTCTTCATTCTTCCTTATTCATTTCTTCATCTTCCATTTCTTCATTTGATTTGCTCCATTTCTTTCTTCCTTTTAGCTTGATTTGAATGTGTTTGCTCTAAAGGAATCACATAGTACATAAGACTTCATCTTATAATTAATGCTCATCCTACTCCCCCATAACACTCATCCTAATCTTAATGCAAAATCACATTAAAAGAAGGAAGGTAAATCTAGCTACAACTGCAAAATAAATGTTAGCTAAATGCACCATACAACCCAAGCAATTATATGAATAATTTTGACTTAGCACCCCACACATTGGTAACCAAGCCCACCTATCCTAACTTGAGTTATGCTTAGGGGCTAAACAACCTGCACAGCAAAAAGCATTTATATTTTTATTTAACAGCCCCATAAGTACAACCCCCTACAGAAAGCATGATTAGGCTAATATTGGCTTAACATCCAGACTACACACATACACCCTAACATCTAGTCTACAATAATACATCACAAAATAAGCATACATCAAACCAAACACCACTCTAACAAAAAGCTAGAAATGGTGACTTAGTCTAATGTGTGTGAATTAAAGCTTGTGTGGTATGTCCTAACTAGGCTTTAGAGTTGTAATTTTCTAATTGTGAGAGATTTAATTTATAAAGGGTTAATTTCTCTTTAAGTGATTTAATTGATTTGAAGATTTTACTTAGTATTTTCTTTTGTTTCATATGGCCTACACTTAACAACTAAGTGTTATAAAGAGAAGAAAGAGAGAGAATCTCTTTCATCCCTACCTTAAGTCACTTCTAAAGTAAGTTAATTAATCAATTTCATTTAGTGAATGGCTTATTATATGTTTTAATCAATCCTAAGTTTAGGTTCACTCTAGATGACCTTATTCAATAAGAAAGACATCGTAAGATTAATTAGAAAGAATTACTATAATATAACACATGTTTATTCATTTCTCTCCATCATTTATATCTTGCATATGATTAAATCCTAAGCATACCTATACATACAATGTATGTCTTAGCACACTTAAATGATGAATGCAAAGAAATGTTTTTAGAATTTAAATATTTCATTTTATTGAATTATGAATGTATGTCTTTTTTTAATAAAAAAGAGGGATTTTTCATCCATTAGCTAATTAGATATTCATATATATAAGTTTTAAGTAAGTACGGCATCATTATTCTACATGAGGGGCTTAAAGTACAAGACCTACTTAGAGTTACTTAAAGCCTCGATCCCCGGGGTGTCTAGACTAATATATCACTTTTCTTAGATACATATAGATGTATAAACAACTACAAGGATAGGAAAACCCATGCAAAAGTTGTATTTGATTATGATTCTTATTAATTGGTCACATCATACATACATATGTATAAGAGTTTTAAGTGAGTTCGATGCCATTGTTCTACACCAAGGGCATAAGGTACAAGACCTACTTAGGGCTACATATTGCCTCACAGACCCAGGGTGTCCGGACTAATATCCACTTTTCTCAGATACATGTGAATGTACAAAAAAATCCAAAAGAATGAGAAGTCATGCAAGAAGTCATATACTATTTTATTATATGATTTACCTACGTGATATGAAATTCTTCCTAAGTCTTAGCATGGAGATGTATATGAGTAGATTTAGATAAATGTTGTGTTCTTTTCAAATGAACTATACATTTATAAATCTCATGCAAATTCATATAAGATAAGGAAAGAGAGCTTTATACTGCATATTTTATATTATCAACACATGAGAACTTATAGATACTTGAAATTAACATCATTCCATCTATTATAAATGATTTATGGGCTTTTTTAAAAAAAATAAGTTTTGATTTAATTGTAATAATAGCCACACCTATTTTTAATTTAAATCACCATATGTAATTTGACATAAAATAAATCATTTCATTTAGTTAATTTTAAAAGAAATGAATGTAAGATTACATATGGCAAGCAACATTTAACATGATTGGAAAGAAATAAAGGAATATAAGCACATGATCTCATTCATTCCAATTAATTCCTAAGGATAATCATGCTAAATAAAGCTACTTAAAATAAACCAAAGTTCTTCAATGATATTTTTAGTTTTGAGTTTGATTTGATTTAGGAAATGAAAGAGGTTTGCTGATCCTAAACCCTTTCCCCATGTGTGAATTTAATTTAATGAATTAAGTTGATTTTATGGTTTAATTAGGTTAGGATATGAATTAAGCTAATTAATTAATCCTCGCCTACATCACCTTAAGTTAATTAACTAATTAATAATGAGCCAATATGATATGCAACCACATAAAAGTAAATTTGCAATGCTCCTAAGAAATGAGAGGGGCCTAATGCAATGGCTCATAACTAAAAGTTGATTAGGCTTAAGGGATCTCACTTAACTACTTTTATGGTCTTCTCACACATATGAGTTAACGATAATTTCATTGTCTCCCCCTTTGGTTTATTGGACACCCGAAGAGTTACCCAAGATTAATTAGAAGTTGCTTAGGTATGAAATAAATTTTAGATTGAGTTAATCAAGTTAGTTAGTTAATTAATTGAATTCTTTGATCATATTTTAATTAGAATGTTGAAATTAACTTAGGGAAAGGGATCAAGGATAAGGCCACAATGTTTAACCCTTAAGTCACTTCAAACACTCAATTAGGTTTTGATTTTTTATCTTGGAGATTATTTACTTAATTAAGCAATTAATTACTTCATTAATCATTAACTAATTAAATTCTAAAAAGTGAAGGAATAGGTATCCTAACCACATTCCCTAAGCTCCCTTACTGTTAAATAGAGATAATTAGGCTTAAATATATAATTAAACCATTATTCATTCAATAATTATCACTAATTAAATTAAGAAAGTGGTTAAGGCTTAATTAATTGATTTCCCTAATTAAGTAATCAATAAAATCCTAAAAAAATGGGGGAGGCAGAAGTCATCCCACAAAACATCCACAGAAGGTTGGAGATCAATTGGGTGATTAATTAAGGAATAATTAAGCTAATTAGATTTCTAATTAAATCTTAATTAAGCCAAAATCATTGTTCAAAATCAAATATGATATTTTTTTCTAGATTCTATTCTGAAATATCTTTAAATTGAGCCTAAGTTTGTATTTTTTTTGTATTGTTCTAAAATTAGTTATAAATTTAGAAAGTTTCAGGATTAAAAACAAATTAATTAAGCCTATTTAAAGCATTAATCCCACCGGGCCACGTGGCGGCTAACGCGACGTGCTTTTCATGCGCCACGATGAAATTCACTATTTAAGTTGTCACATCCAAAGAGTGACTCGGATGGTAGCGCATGGTAACTCCATGGACCATCTAATCTAAGATCGGACGATCATGATTAAACACACAGTTTCAAAGGATTAATCAGAGGTTATGCACGTGATTAGATCAGGACCATTCATTTTGATAATGTGGAATGGATGGTCCATGATCTATCTCCTTCCGAGCGGTGAATGATGGCTATCATCCATCAATTGTAGCACAATCTGAGCTCACCCGAGCTCAGATGGAGATGAAAGTTTTCCCACACCTTCGAGGAAGCATAACAAGCAAATCTAATGGTGGAAATAGCATGACATAGAATTTTATTTCACAAAAGACCAACCTATTTTCATTCAAGGATCAATTTTAGAAGCATACCTCACTAGAGCTTGTGATCGATGGTTCCAACATTTGAGAAGGCTTCGTTTGGTACAAATAAAGCCCTATTGAGCTGCACTGGCTTTGATTTGGTGTAGTTTGCTCGGAAGGCCAATCCATGACACGTAGGTGATCGGTCTTGGTCGAACTCCTACTTTCAGCAATCGAAGATGATAAGAAATAATTCATGCTTGTTCGTTTAGCTCCAAGGAAGGTGTGTGCATAGTTAATTGCACTTTGGTGGAGGTTTGAGAAAATGGAAATTGTAAGTGACCTCCCCTATTTTGATTTCATGTAAAACTGAGAAATGGGGATATTAGGGTGCTCGGGAAGCCTTGGAAATTACTTTGGGATCTCTCTTATTAGCTATTAGGATTGAATTGAGGGTGGCTCTATGAGTGTGAGTGAGAATGATGGGGTGGGGTGGGTATACCCCATTCTGACGCACGCACAATTGTTTTGGCTTTTTTGGATCAACCCGAGATGGGGAGAATTAGCTAATTTAAGAATCATGTTACCGCTTTCTGAGTGGAGGAGGGTGTGAGAGTGGCTGCCATGGGAGTAGTGGAGTCCTATGGCTTTCCAAGTGTTCCAATGGAAATGGGGAGGTGATTTCACCTCCCCATGAGTCATGGCCGACGCAACCACCCTTGGGTCAAGTCAGCCATGGTCCTAGGTTCATAAGTGGACCTATTAATGGGTGCCAAGTGGCTAAGGGGAGAAAATGACCTAATGTGCATGTGTCTTATCTCATGGGATTCCTTAAACCTAAGGGCAAAATGTTATTTGGCTATGAGTTTGATTTGGGCAAATTTAAAATGGATCAAAAGTGGGTTAACCCAAATTTCAAGTGATTTAGAGTTTATTTGATTTGACCTATTTAGCTCAAGTTGAGTTAGGTTGGGTCAAGTTGACCAATTGGTCAAATTTGGTCAAATCAATGATTGGGTCAAGTTCACATGACCAATTGGAGTGTATTGGTCTTATTGGTTTGATTCAATTTGCTTTGGATTTGATTATGTCTCATTTGGGTTCATATACGCTAAATGGGTCAAGTTGACCAATTTGACCAAATTGGGCTGTGTTAGGCATGGAGTCAAGTTTAATTGGCTAATTGAAAATTATTATAGTCTTTGGTTTGGTTTACTTGGATTTGATTTAATTTTTTTAGTTTAGGCTGGTTGTCAAGTTGACCAATTAGCCAACTTGGGTTTTAATCCAAGGGTTGGGTCAAGTTCATGACCAATTGGAGTGTATTGGTATTTGGTTTGATTCAATTTGCTTTTGGATTTAATTATGGGCTCATTTAGGTTCATATAGAAATAAATGGTCAAGTTTGACATTTGACCAAATTTGGACCCAAATTGGTCGTTGAGTCAAGTTCAATTCAATACAACTAAAATGATTGTAGGCTTTGGTTTAGTTTAATTTAGATTTTGGCTAATTTTACCCTTTAAGTCAATTTGGGCTAGGTTGGGTCAAGTAGACCAATTGGTCAACTTGGGCTCAATCATGGCTTTGGTCAAGTTCAATAAGTGATTTGGAATGAACTTGAGCCATTGGTTGCAATCAATTTTAATCAAATCATGATTTGACCCATTTTGGCTTTTTAGGCCAATTGGGTCAACTTGGGTCAAATGGCCAATTAGGCTTGGTTTAGCTCAAGTGAGGGTTAGGTCATGTTCAATCAATGATTATGAGTTGGTTTGAATCAATGGTTTTAATCAATTCGACATATGATGGGTTTTGGCTAGTTTGGGTTTCATATGGGCTAAATGTTGAATTAGTTAAAGGTTAGGTTTGACTTGGTTTGACCCAATTTAAGGTAATTGATCACCCTCGAGTGGTTGTTGGTTATGTTGTGAGGTTTAGTTAGGCTTAGTTCAATCCAATTTGGGTTGGATTAGAACTTGGCTCAAAAAGGTCCTTTAGGTCACTTTGGGTCGGCGATCATACATGGGTCAATGGTTTGATCATGGTTTGATTCAAGTTTAGTTGAACTTACACATGAGCCTAGGATTGAAATATAACCAATTGCAAGTGGTTTTGGGCCAAATTAGTTTGGTTCATACATTAAGTCAAAAGGCTAACTTGGATTTGATTTGGGTTATTTGGTTTTGAGAATGGTGGTTTATGTTTATATTTATGTTAATGATTGTAGGAATGATTGAATCATAAAAAAATTCATGAGTTTTGAATTGGTTTGGGTATCAGTTACCCAAGTTCAAGAATTTAGCTAAAAGGGCTAAAATTAGTAATTTGATTTGATTCGAGTTTCAATCATTTTGAGTTTGGAAATGATTTATGATTTGGAATTTGATTTGAGATTGAATTTGATAATTGAGAAAATCAATTGGATTGGGGTTGATTTGAATTTAGTTAAGGCTAAGTCCAGATAAAAAATCAAAGCGGAAGGATTTAGAGTTTGAATTTAATCATGGATTTCAATCATTGAATTTGAAATTGATTTGGAAATTGGATTTGAATTTGAGGTTTAGTTTGAAAGATGGAAGCAAGGATTGGGTTTAGGCTATAGGGTAGGCAAGTCCTCCAAAATCCCTAAGGCACAATCTATTTCTATGGCTAACTCTTCTAAATCTCTAGGGTTTGGTTAAGTGTTCACCTAATCACTATAAGTGTCTTTATATTAAGGAACTCTTAGTATCTATAAGAGTCCTAGATAAATGATGAGGAAATTGAGAGTTCACTCCAAAAATGAGGTCAATAAAGGGCGCCCAATAGGTGTTGTGACCCAAGCACACCGCAAGTATTGGTGTTGACCAAGATGAGCCACTATAAGTGTATTATCTTTAGTATTAAGAGTCCTAGATAAATGATGAGGAAATTGAGAGTTCACTCCAAAAATGAGGTCAATAAAGGGCGCCCAATAGGTGTGTTGTGACTGACAAGGCACACCGCAAGTATTGGTGTTGACCAAGATGAGCAACAACGTCTGAAGGATCACAAACACTAACAGAAATGATCTACTCCTAAATCTGAGATGTAGAAGGAATCAAGATCTTAGTGCAATGCAACTCCACTCATGCCAAGGGCATAAGGGAGGAAGAAGGGATCCACTAAGGGATCGAGCATGTGAACCTTCCACTATGGAAGCAGGTTCAGGTTATCCACTTGGTATGAGAGTTTGAGATTGATGCAAGATTTGATTTGGGTAGTGTATCCACTGGGGATTAGAATGTATAACCCTAGGGATAGATGCATGAACCATCCACTAGGGAAGCAGGTTCAGGTTATCCACTAGAGATAAGGATTTGATGAGATTTCTTTTGAGGATGCACTCGCTGGGGGAATGCAAGTTTGAATTGGATTTAATTGACTCCATTGGGGAGGTTGGGATGATTGATGACTAGGTAGGGAGAAGTTAGCTGATTATTTTTTATGTTTAAATTTTGAGATGGACCCTGTAGGTTTGCGATGGACCGCACTGAGAAAGGGCCATATCGGCCTTGGCCTATCTCAAATTTACTAATCCAAAGGGGTAGTCCACCAGCCACAAGGTAGAATTATTCGACCTAAGGGGTTGCCTAGGTGTACAATAGTTGTGCTAGGGAGAAAGCATAGTAACTTTCATCTCCAAAAGTGAGGGACAACTGCTGGGGTGATCTGTTGGATGCCACAAATCAAACCCGACATATGGCGATAAATGAATGAATGCCACTGGGGGACTTATATCAGCTCGGGAGTTGTCAGGATAATGTCATTTGATTGAATTGTATTTGTTTTAATTTGATGAATCCCATTGATGTGCAATGGATCTAGTAAGAAAGAGATAATATCACCCTAGACCTGTCTTAGATTTACAAATCTAAAGGGCTAGTCTATCGTAAGTAGAGCTAACCAGGGGTCTTTCTGTGTGTAAGTTAGGAGGAAGAGGGACTCACATCCTCCTACACAAGAAATCACTTGAGTTATCGATTGCTTGCACAAAAAATCAAACCCAATCTAAGGTTGCTCATGCAGCATGCTAAAAAGAATAGATAATAGACTTATATCTTTCAAAGCAAAGATGACCACTAGGGTGACTCATTGGTGGCACAACAAGCTGAATCCAACCTAAGGGTGACTACTGAGAGATTGCCGACCCGGGGACTTATCTCAACTCAAAGTAGTCAAGCAATTCCTATAGCAATTTTGCTAACACTATCCTAAATATAGGATGCCTGCTTGGGAAAGGGGCCACTGGGGGCTTGAGTTCCTAATCCGTGAGAGAAGATATATTTTGTTTGTTTTATGTTATCGTGGACCCTGTTGGTTTGCGATGGACCACACTGATAAGGAGCTCATATCAACATAGTCCTATCTCAGACTTACTGGACCAAGGGAGAATTTGTATCACAAGATAAATTCTCCAACTACAAGGGTGGCTACTGGAAAGGAACTGTCCAATCCAAGAGTAATCGGGATAGTGTCCAAATGAAGTCGCTAAGGATGTGATCCAAATAGAGTGCCCACAGGGGAGGTGCCATTGGGGACATTATCCAAAACTCTATAAAAGAAAGCCTGTAGGTATACGGTGGCTAGCTCAAAGAGAAAGTATAGGGACTCACATCTACCAAGAGGGTGTATCCATCGGGTGGGTCTCCGTTAGCATGGAGATAACCAACCAACCTAAGGTGCCCGTCGATTTGCGATGATCATTCTAGAAGATGTGACTTACATCTCTCCTGATCGTCGGATAGTCTTTGTGGGCTATCCACCTAGGGTGACTACTAGGAGTCCTGTGTGGACTAGATCCAAGTGAGTGGGAGGAAGAAGCCACTAGGGTACTTTACCTAAATCTCAAATATAATCGACTGGTGTCCAAGAAGAAAGTGTGTAGGCTTACATCCTCTTAAATAAATTCAACATGGGGTAGTGTACTGGCTGCATAGTAAGGCCTACAAAACTAATAAGGCCCTCATTGATTTGCAATGGTCAAGTCAGGAAGAAAGCATGGGGACTCACATCCCCCAGACAAGTGACCACTTGGGTGACACACTAACAAGATATCATATCGGTCCGACTTAAAGCAGCTAATGAGTGAATGCCATGGGGATTGCTCCCACATCAAAATAGCTCAAGACAAAAGATATATGTTCATTTATGTTATGAAAGAAAGAATAGGATGCCACTTGGGTTCTCTTACACCTATCCTAAACACATAGAAATGGATGAAATGATGTCGCAGCAGAAATTATGAGTCCACCAAGAAGGATGTCGCTTGGGTTCTCTTACACCTAACTTAGTTGTACTAATCAAAATAGGATGCCTCTTGGGTTCTCTTACACCTAACCTAGTAGCATTGGAGGATCATTTGTAGTTTGTGTTTGTGTTGTGGAGGGATAGGATGCCACTCGAGTTCTCTTACACCTACCCTAAACACATCGTGGCGGATTCACAAGCGAAAGATATTTTTAACACATAAGAGGTGGAATTTGATATGAAAAGAAGTTTATTGATGATTATGGTGAAAAATTTCTATAGAGTCACCTTACAAAATCAGTGGTGAGAAAAGAGAGGCAAGCATATAGAAATTCATCTTTTTAGGATGTCACGTAGATCCGTAGATATTCTTATTCAGGTGATCAGGTACATCATTAAGGAATAGTGTACTATCTCGAAAGACAGAAGTCACTACCATTTAATGGACCTAATCACCTCAATAAGGACTCTAAGATGATGGGTCTACATATGTGAGATTCTTCCCTACTTTATATAGAAAAATAAAGCGAGTTTATTTTAACCAGTTAAGTTCCCTACAGAAGCTATAATTAACTACATCATAAGGGACATGATCCCTTAGAAAAACTCTCGATTAAGGTAAATGATCATTGTCTTCAAAGATTTCAATAGGAAAGGACTATCAATCGATTAGTTCATTTTTGAAGATCAAATGGGATTGATCAAAGAGAGGGAGTTATTATCGAAGCCAAAATGGAAGATAAGTAGGAGATGCCTGCAAGGAAACCTAGTGAGCATCTCAAACTATCCTATGGTTAGGCTTTACATTTTTGAAATTGATTTAGTTTATTTGAGTTACAATTTTCATTAAAAATTTAGGACTTATGATACCTTAACACGAGGTTAAGGAAATGCCTAATAGGTGAGGAATTATGGTTATGGCCCACAAAGGAGAGAAGTAACCTCATAACCTAAATCCAGGGAGCTTTTGTGAGGGCTGAAAGTACAACCTAAATCTAAGGCTAAAATGGGTATTTGGTTTTCCTCCATAAGAGAGGACAAACCACCCGACTGCTTGGACTTACAACTTCCTAGGGGTGGCCGCCAACAAACTCCTCCTACGATTTTAAATATATGCAAGTCTTTATATAATAACAGTCTCTATTTAGAAAGAGACTAAGACCTTAAACTCACTCCTTAAAAAGACTAGATCATGTAAGGGCATGCTTCAAATGATCTAAATCTAATGCAATTCAAATTTCAATTTATTTTATTTTTGGACAATTATTTTGACTCAGGCTAATAGGATTCATATGTTTAGTGCATGAGAAATAAAGTTATTGACCAAAATGAGAGAGAAGGGAGAAGGTGTGTTTCCACCATGGCTCTCAAAGGTCAAGCCAAGTTTCTTTGGCAAAGGTGGAAGCCTCCAATCAAGAGTGAAATAAGATGCATTTGCGCACGATATTATAAAAGAAATACTCATCCAGCTAAGGGGTTGTTAATTCTTTTATCTTGATTTTAAACCTATGTTTTAGATGAGGTTATGAATTCTTTTTTTTAATTTGAGTTATTATGTTTGGTAAAAGATTTACTTTTTCCTAAGAGCTAATCCACATCCAAGCCATACATAAATCAAGAAAAAAACTAGGAAAAGATGCCACTTAATGCATAAGCTAAACAAATCATCAATCAATTTATAAAGCTAATCACAAAAAAAAATAAAAGGCCATTGTGGTCAGGCACCACCGCACAAACTTGAAAATAATAAATTGGGTAGCCGAGCTCTACCCTTATACAACCCAGATTACAAATGAATTAAATTACAATTAAGCAAAGAATTCATTATTATGGGGGTCTTCAAGCTATATTCTTCATTCTTCTTTTCTTCTTTATCCTTCTTTTCTTCTTTCTTCTTTGATTTCTTCTTTTGGATGGTTGCAAAGTAGATATTCCAAGGCCTCACAGGTGCATAAGATAGGATCTTATGACCAATGCTCATCCTAATCCCAATAACAATCCTCCCAAAATCCTAATTGTATAAATTTACATGAAATGGAAAAGAATGAAAATTTAATTAACACCTACAAAATAGATATTAGCTAAAACAAATCACACAAATCCCAAACATGTATATTGGACTTATCACCCCACACATGGGATTATGCTTAGGGGTATAAAGCACCTTCAAGCAAAAGAATTTTTATTTTTATTTATGATAGTGCCCCTTATGCGCAATCCCCTATAGAAAATAGTAGTTAGTCTAATAACATCCACTTAATTCTACGAGTATACATTCTAACACCCACTCTAAAACATATATCACAAAACAAAACAAACATCAAACCATCCACCTCCCAGAAGCTAGAACTTAGACTAATGTGCTTTGAAGGTTTGTGTGGTATGATGCTTTAAAGTTAGAATTTTTTAAGTGTGAAGCATGTTCAACTTAGAGGATAGTTTCATTTAAGTTGTTTAATTGATTTGGGTTGATTTTATTTCATGTTTTGATTAGGTTCTAGTGTATCCTACAATTAATTACTAAGTTATAAAGAGAGGGAAAGAGAAGAGAACTTCTCCTTCCTTCCCTAACCTAAGTAATTTCTAAAGTAGTTTTGTTTAGTGAATGTTTTGATTAAGTATTTTAATTAATCATAAGTTTAGATGAACTCTAAACAAACCTATTCAAAAAGAAAAGTATTTTAAGATTATGTAAAATGAACCAAATTCATAAAACACACATTACTTCATTTATTTCCCAGCATGTATAACATTCATATGAATGAGTCCTAAGCATATCTATAAATACAAATGAGAATATTTAACATACTTTATGATGCATGCTAAGTAATTCATTTAAGGAAACTTGGAAGTTTACCATGCATGATTTTTCTTAAGTAGAAAAGGGTTTCTTTATCCAATTTTTCACATACACACATGAAAGTAAGAAAGGCATAAGTGAGTACAGTGCCATTGTTAACTAGAGGTGTAAGGTAAAAGATCTACTTAGGACTACTTAAAGCCTCGCAACCCCTGGGTTGTCCAGACTAATATACTACTTTCTTAAATACAAACATGTGTATAAAAGAAATGAATGGAAAAGAAAGAATGCAAAATTTATCTTAATTGATTCATTTTTATTTATGTCATTTATGTGTACAAGCATAGGTAACCCTTCTTAAGTGATAGCATAGGAATGAATGGGATATGGAATTAGGTAAGTGTTAGGTTCTTCTTAAATGAACCATACATCTTATCAACTCCTATTCAAAACTATACAAACATAAGAGAAAAGAAATCTATGCTAAGCACATCCTTATATTTTCTTCACATGCAAGCTTATAATTAAAATAAAAGTAGCACACTTTTAGATTTGATAATTGATTTATATGTTTTGAAAATAATTTGAATTTAGTAGTGATAATAGCCACTCATATTTTTACTTTAGCCAACATATACAAATTTGACATAAAGTAAACAATTTCATTTTAAATTTGAATTTAAGAAAATATGGATGAATAAAACCACATGACATACAAATTTAACATGTTGGGGGAAAGAATCAAAGTAATGAAAGCATGTAAAAACATTCACTTTAATTAAATCCAAAAGACATTCTTATGAAATAAGAAAGTTTAAAATAAATCAAAGTGTATTCAACGTGATTTTTTGTTTAGTTTTAAGTTTGATTTAATTTTGAAAATGTGGATTGAGTTTACTGTTCCTAACCCATTCCCTCATATGTTTGATATTTTTTGTTTAATTTTTAGATGATTAGGTTCATTTTTTGTATTAATTAGGTTAAGGTATGAATAAAGCAAATTAATTAATCCTTACCTACACCACCTTAACATAGTTAACCAAGTAATTATGAGCCAATGAGATGACATAAAAACTCATAAGGAATTTAAACTTGCAATGTACCTAGGAAGAAAAAGGGCCTAATGCAATTTGGCTCATGATTAATGGTTAATTAAGTTAAGGGGTTTAACTTAAGTAATTTCAAAATACCTCTTCACACATATATAATTGGTTTGATTTCCTTAATTGAACTTGGGCTCTTAAACACCTAAGCATCTACCCAAAGTAGATTTAATTAAGTTATGGAAGATTATAGAATTTTTAGAAATTAATTTAGGGGATAATTAATGAATTAACCCTTAATTAAGAGAGGATTAAGGAAATAAATGAAGGTTTAGGGAGTAGCTTAGGAGAAATACCCCAAAATTATTCCCTAACCTCCTATTCATTGGATCTAACCTTAATCAACCTTAATAATGGATTAAAATACTAATCCAACCTTAATTAAGTTAAGGGAGTAATTAGTAAACACATTTGCAGTTCCCTTAATTAAACCTTAAATAAATCCCAATAAAATTAGGGAGGTAGAGGTCATCTCCTAAAACATACCCAAGAAGTTTGGGATTAATCAAAGAAGTAATTAAGAAGTAATTAGCAAAATAAGATTTCTAATAAAATTCAAAATTAGAGAAAATGGTAACTTAAAATCCATTGAAATTATTTTTAAAATATTCTAGGTTGAATTATCTTTCCATATAATGCTACCTCATATTTTTCTGAACTTTATTGAAGGAGGTATAAATTTTTGAAGATTAGGAGATTAATTAACATTAAACTAACTAATCCTATCGCTCCAACGTGACACGGCGCGAGTCAACACGCTTTTGCATCAGCGGTGAGGGCTTAAATGTCACATCCATATGGCGGTGTTACGGCGAGACGTGCTTTGATCCCTGTCCTTCAATCAAGGATCGGACAGCCAGGGATCATCCCATAGTTTATAAAAGGATAAATTATTTCTAAAACATGAGAATAATCATGGTCGTCCATCCAAAATGAGTGGATGGATGACCAGGATCACCTGAGTTTTTCCCTTAGGATCAACAGAGGACGTCCATGATCTTAGGGAAGATCCGAGCTCGATTGAGCTCGGATTTGGAATGAGACTTTGCCCACACCATTTAAAGCTAATGAGAAACCTATCCAACGGTGGATTTCTCATGACTAGAAAATTTCTTTCACAAAAGACCAACACCCCCTAAGCTAAGTGGCCGAAAAATTTTATACCTCGCCGTAGGTGATCACCGATGCTTGAGCTCGATGAGGTAGCTTTGTTTAGTGGCGATGAAGCCCTGTTGAAAGTTTCAAGCCTTGCGGTTAAGTGGATCTCCCTATGGACCAACACCACTTGATCTCCTTTGCGGCTTTGATCCAATTGAAACTCTCCTTGCTTTGGGAACTTGAATGGGAGCTTTGGTGCACCCAAATTGATCCTCTGAGGGGGGTGTGTAAGAGGAATTGGAATGGGTTTTAGTATAGAGGAAGTTGAAGGTTTGAGTGAGCTCCCATGTTTGTTAATGAAGAAAATTGAGAAATCTCCTTTTCAAATCCCTCTTAGAAAGCTTAGGATGGCTCTTTGATCTTTCCTAACATGCGCTAGGCTTCAATTGAATGTGAGAATCATGATTTCAAATTGAATTAGGGGGAGTATATCTCCCCCTATGGCAATCGGACGGTCGTCACATCCCTTGTCATTTTGATCAATTGCCACATTGGAGGGTTGTTTGATCTATTTAGAGTTGGCACATGGTCGGTTTGAGGTCTTGAGTGGAATGCTAACCTCCCATGAGCATCAAATTGGGTGGAGGGAGGATTTTGAATTGGCCAAGTTGAGCAAGGGGGTCAGGTTTGGTCTTGGGTCCATTTGGGCTGACCCAAACCCATTGAGTTGGGTGCACCATTCTCCATTGGGTCCACTTGAGCTATTAGGAAGGCATCGAGTTGATATGAAGAGGGCATGACCAAATTACCTGTGGATTAAACCAAAAATTATTCTATGGCTTGTGGGTAGAATGGTCATTTTACTAATTTTTTAATTTGGATATGTTGGGTATGTGGAGAAACTAGGTTTGTCCAAGTTTCACGAGATTTGGAATTCATTTGATAAGGTTTGGCTCATGTTGACATATTTAGGTCAAAATGGGTCAACTTGGGTTAGTTGACCAATTGGTCAAATTGGGTCAAACCAAAGGTTGGGTCAAGTTTATATGACCATTTGAAATGTTTGGTGGCTTTGGTTTGATTCAATTTGGATTAGTTTTGAATTTGGCTCATATGCCTTCATTTAGGTCAAATGGGTCAAGTTGACCTATTTGACCCATTTGGCCTATTTGAGCTAGATCAAGGGTAGGTTAGTCATATGGAGTGGATTGATATCTTTATTTCCAATCAATTTTGGTTATGTTCAAATTTGGCTCAACATGACCCCTTTAGGTCAAGTTGGGTCTAAGGTCAATTGGGCTAGGTTAGGTCTAGTTGGCCAATTGAGGCTTTGGTCAAGTTCAACAAGTGATTTGGAATGAACTTGACCCATTGGTTCCAATCAATTTGGCTTAGATCAAGTTTTGACACATTTTGACTTTAGGTCAAGTTGGGTCAACTTGGATCAAGTTGGATCAAGTTGGGTCATGTGGCCAATTGGGCTATGTTAGGCTCAAATGTTGACTTGGTCAAGTTCAAACATAGGTCATGAGTGAACTTAGATCAATGGTTTCAATCAACTGGGTCTATGGTGGATTTTGGCTATGTTAGGTTTCATTTTGGGCTAAGTGTTGACTTGGTCAATCCTTAGGTTTGACTTGGTTTGACCCAATTTGGTTGATTGATCATCCCATGATGATTGTTGATCATGATGAGAGGCATAGGTGAGTTTGATTCAATCCAATTTGGTTAGGATTAGAATTTGGCTCATAAGGGTACTTTAGGTCACTTTGGGTCAAGTGAGCCTAAGTAGGTCAAATGGCTTGGTCAAAGCTTGATTTGAGTTTGATTGAACTTGTATATAAAATTATGATTAAAATATAAATCCATTTGCAAGTGGTTTGAAGTCAAATGTGTTTTGATTCATTTGACAATTTCATATTCAAAGGAAGAATATGAAAGGATTTGGGGTTTGGTTTTTGAATTGGATTTTGATTTAGTGATTGGAGTTTGTATTTATATTTGGATTCATGATTGTAGGGTTGATTGAATTATGAAGAGAAATCAAGAGTTTGGCTTGATTTGAAGTTGATTTGCCTAAGTTCAAGATTTTGACTTGAAAGGCTTAGGTTGGATTTTGAAAGAATTTGAGTTTGATTTTTGGAATTGGTTTAGATTATTTGAATTTATATTTCATTTATATATGTGAATATAAATGAGAATATAAATTGATCATGAGAAAATCTTAAGGATTTGAAGTGATTTGATCATGATTTAGGCTAAGTCGATCAAAAGGGAATTTTAAAGGACTTAGGAAATTTTAGAGTAGGGATTTGAATTTTTGAATTTGGTTTGATTGATTTATGTTTATATTTCATTTATATATGTGAATATAAATGAGAATATAAATGAATTATGAGAAAATCCCATGCATTTGAATTGTTTTTGATCATGATTTAGGCTAAGCCCATTAAAAGGTTTAAGGACTTAGAAAAAAATTGATGTTTGTGAGAAAATCACATGAGTTTGAGTTGATTTGATCATGACTTAGGCTAAGTCAATTCGGAGGGAATTAAGGACTTAGGAAAATTTTAAATTGGGAATTTGGTTTTTGGATTTGATTTAATTGATTTATATTTAAATTTCATTTATATGTGTGAATATAAATGACAATATAAATGAGACTATAAATGAGTTATGAGAAAATCCCATGAGTTAATTGGTTTGATCATGATTTAGGTTAAGTCCTTAAGGGAAAATTTAAGGGCTTAGAAAAAATTCATGAATTTATAAATACAAACTTCAATCACCAAATCTAAAATCAATTCAAAAATCAAACCCTAAATCCTTTCATGTTCTTTCTTCGAATATGAGATTGTTAATTGAATTAAAACCCATTTGACTTCAAACTACTTGCGTATGGATTTATATTTCAATCATAAGTTCATATACAAGTTCAATCAGACTAAAATCAAGCTTTGACCAAGCCATTTGACCCACTTGGCTCACTTGACTCAAAGTGACCTAAAGTACCCTTATGAGCCAAATTCTAATCCTAACCAAATTGGATTGAATAAAACTCACCTATGCCTCTCATCATGATCAACAATCATCATGGGATGATCAATCAATCAAATTGGGTCAAACCAAGTCAAACCTAAGGGTTGACCAAGTCAACACTTAGCCCAAAATAAAACATAACATAGCCAAAATCTACCATAGGCCAAATGAATTGAATCCATTGATCTAAGTTCATTCATGACTTATGTTTGAACCTGACCAAGTCAACATTTGAGCCTAACCTAGCCCATTTGGCCACTTGACCCAAGTTGACCCAACTTGACCTAAAAAGTCAAAATATGTCAAAACTTGATCTAAGCCCAATTGATTCAAACCAATGGATCAAGTTCATTCCAAATCACTTGTTGAACTTGACCAAAGCCTCAACTGGCCAACTAGACCTAACCTAGCATAATTGACCTTAGACCGACCTTGACCTAAAGGGGTCATGTTGAGCCAAATTCAAACCTAACCAAAATTGATTAAAAACAAAGATACCAATCCACTCCATATGACTAACCAAACCTAAACCTACCCTTGACCTAGCTCAAATAGGTCAAATGGGTGAAATAGGTCAACTTGACCCATTTGACCTAAATGAAGTCAAATGAGCCAAATTCAAAAATAAACCAAATTGAATCAAACCAAAGCCACCAAACATTTAAAATGGTCATATGAACTTGACCCAACACTTGATTTGACCCCATTTGACCAATTGGTCAAGTTGACCCATTTTGACCTAAATGGGTCAACATGAGCCAAACCATATCAAATAAACTCCAAATCCAATGAAACTTGGCCAAACCTATTTTCTCCACATACCCAACATACCCAAATTTAAAAATTAGCTAAATGACCATTTTACCCTTAGGTCATAGAACAAAATTTGGACTAATCCATGGGTAATTTAGTGAAGCCCTCTTCATATCAACTTGATACCTTCCTAATAGCTCAAGTGGACCCAATTAAGAGTGGTGCACCCAAACCAATCGGTTTGGGTCAGCCCAAATGGACACAAGGCCAAACCCAACCCCCTAGCTCAAATTGGCTAATTCAAAATCCTCCTTCCACTCAATTTGAAGCACATGGGAGGTTACTAATCCACTCAAGACCTCAAACTGACCATGTACAAACATCTAATAGCCTAAACAACCCTTTCCATATGGTCAATTGGATCAAAATGACAAGCTATGGTTCAATCGTCTGATTTCCATAGGGGGGAGATATACTCCCCCTAATTCAATTTGAATTCATCATCCTGACATTCGATCGAGCACTAAAGAGAGTTAGAAAATATCAGAGAGCATTTCTAGGCTTTCTAAGAGGGATTTGAATCTTACACTTCTCAGTTTTCTTCAAGAGAAAATAGGGGAGCTCATCTCAATTCCCAACTTCCTCCTCACTCAAAACTACTCCAATTCTCTTGCACACTCTCTCACGGGATCAAGTCGAGTGCACCTAAGCATTCTCTCAAGTTCCCAAAGCAAGGAGGAGGTGAATTGGATCAAAGCTGCAAAGGGGAGCAAGTGGTGTTGGTCCATAGAGAGATCTACTCAACCTAAAGGCTTGAAACTTTCAACAGGGCTTCATCTTCACAGACGAAGCTACCTCATCAAGCTCAAGCACCGGTGATCACCTTCGATGACGTATGGAATTTTTTGACCACTTAGCTTAGGAGGTGTTGGTTATTTGTGAAAGCAATTTTCATGACATGAGAAATCCATCGTTGGATAGGTTTGTAATTAGCTTTAGATGGTGTGGGTATAATCTCATTCCAATCAGAGCTCAATCGAGCTTGGATCTTCCCTTAGATCAAGGAGAGTCTCATTGATTCGTGGAAGAACTAGGATCTTGCTCGTCCATCCATGCATTTTAGGTGGACGGCCGAGATTAACTGCACATTTTAGAATTGATTTATCCCTTTTAGAACCATGGGATGATCCCTGGCTATTTGATCCTTGATCGAACGACAGGGATCAAATCGCATCCCGTCACCTCAACGCCACCCTGACGTAACCTTTAAGTAATCCCCTAACCACGTTATGCGTGTAAAGCACGCTGACCTTCACTGTCGCCACGTGTTGCACTGTGAGCTGAGGGGATTAGTTAGGGATTTAATTAAATTTAATTAATCTCCTAACCTTCACATATCTCCCTCAATAAAATTCAGAAAAATATGAGGTAAATTCCTATGGAAAGATAATTCAACCTAGAATATTTTAAAAATAATTTCAATGGATTTTGAATTATATTTTCCCTGATTTTGGGTTTTAATAGAAATCTTAGTTTGCTAATTACTTCTTAATTAATCCTCTAATTAATCCCAAACTTCTTGGGTATGTTTTGGGGGATGACCTCTGCCTCTTCTAATTTTTCTTGGGATTTATTTAAGGTTTAATTGGGAGAATTGCAAATGTGTTTTCTAATTACTCTCTTAATGTAATTAAAGTTAATTAAGGTTTGGATTAGTGTTTTAATCCCTCATTGGAGTTGATTAAGGTTAGATCCAATGAATAGGAGGCTTAGGGAATAATTTTGGGGTATTTCCCCTAAACTATTCCCTTAACCCCCTTTTCTTTCCTTAATCCTCTCTTAATTAAGGGTTAATTCATTAATTAACCCCTTAATTAATTTAAAAATTTTTTAAAACTTTTTAGAACTTAATTAATCTACTTTGGGTAGATTATTTGTTGTTTAATAGCCTAAGTTCAACTAAGGAAATCAAAACTAACTTCACATATGTGAGGGGTGTTTTTGAAATTACTTAAGTTAAACCCCTTAGCTTAATTAACCATTAATCATGAGCTAAATTGCATTAGGCTATTTTCTTCTTAGGTGCATTACAAGTTTAAATTCCTTGTGATTTTTTATGTCATCTCGTTGGCTCATAATTACTTGGTTAACTATGCTAAGGTGGTGTAGGTAAGAGTTAATTAACTTGCTTAATTCATACCTTAACATACTTAATTTATAACAATTAATCTAATCAACTAAAAATTAAACAAAAATATCAATCACATGTGGGAATGGGTTAGGAACAACAAAGTCAACTCATATTTTCAAAATTAAATCAATCTTTAGATAAAAAAAAATCATATTGAATGAACTTTGATTTATTTTAAGCTTTCTTATTTCATAGAATTATCTTTAGGATTTAATTAAAGTGAATGTGTTTACAAGCTTTCATTTCTTTAATTCTTTTCCCAACATGTTAAATTTGTATGTCATATGATTTCATGCATCCATATTTTTTAAAATCAAATTCAAAATGAAATTGTTTACTTTATGTCAAAATTGCATGTCTTGACTAAAGTAATAATATGAGTGGCTATTATCACTACTAAATTTTAATTATTTTCAAAACATATAAATCAAATGCATAAAACTAAAAGTGTGCTACTTATATTTTAATTATAAGCTTGCATGTGAGTAAGACATAAGGATGTGCTTAGTGTAGTTCTTCCTTCTCTTTTCTTTTAGTATAGTTTTGAATAGAAATTGGTAAGATGTTTGGTTCATTTGAAAAGAACCTAACACTTGCCTAATTCCATATCCTATTCATCCCTATACTATCATTTAAGAAGGATGCCAATAACTTTTGCATAAACAAAATGAATCAACTAATATAACTTTTGCATTCTTCTTTTCCATTCATTTCTTTTGTACACATATTTGTATTTAAGAAAAGTGGTATATTAGTCTAGACAACCCTGAGGTTACAAGGCTTTAAGTAGCCCTAAGTAGGTCTTGTACCTTACACCTCTGGTTAACAATGGCGCTATACTCACTTATGCCTTTCTTACTTTCATGTGTGAAATTGGATAAGAAACCCTTTTATATTTAAAGAAAATCATGCATCTTAAACTTCCAAATGTCCTTAAATGAATTACTTAGCATGCATCATAAAGTGTATTAAATACTCTCATTTTATTATGAATAGATATGCATAGGAATCATTCATATGCATATTATACATGTTGGGAAAGAAATGAAGTGATGTATGTTTTGTGAATTTAGTTCATTTTATTTAATCTTAAAGTACCTTTCTTTTTGAGGTTAGTTTAGAGTTCATCTAAACTTAGGATTAATTAAAATACTTAATCAAAACATTCACTAAACAAAACTAAAAATGTGAATCTACTTTAGAAATTACTTAGATTAGGGAAGGAAAGAGAATCTCCCTTCTCTTTCCCTCTCTTTATAACTTAGTAATTAATTGTAAGATTCACTTGAAACAAATCAAAATATTAAATAAAATTAACCTAAATTAATTAAATAACTTAAATGAAACCCTCCTATAAGTTGAACATTCTTCACACTTAGAAAATTCTAACTTAAAGTCATAGCTAAGCATACCACACAAACCTTCAATGCACACACATTAGCCTAAGTCACCACTTCCAGCTTTAGGTTAGGGCGATGCATGGTTTGATGTTTTTTTTATTTTATGATATATATTTTTGACTGGATATTAAGATGTATGCTCATAGAATGAATGGTAGGACAATCTTAGTCTAACCATTATTTTTGTAGAGGATTGTTCTTAAGAGGTGCTGTAATAAATAAAATATACATACTTTTGCTTACAAGTGCTTATACCCCTAAGCATAATCCAATAGGCTAGGTGGACTTAGTCACCCATGTGTGGGGTGATAAGTCCAATATACATGCTTGGGATTTGTGTGATTTATTTTAGCTAATCTCTATTTTGTATGTATTAGTTAGATTTCCATTTTCTTTTCCTTTTCATATAAATTTGTGCAATTAGGATTTTGGAATGATTGTTATGGGGATTAGGTTGAGAATTGATCATAAGATCTTATCTTATGCACCATGTGAAGCCTTAGAGCATCCACCTTCCCACCATTAAAGAGGAAGAACCAAAGAAGAAAGAAGAACAGAAGAAATGAAGGTTGAAGACCCTTATAATAATGAATTCCTCGCTTAATTGTAATTTAATTCATTTGTAATCCGGGTTGTTTATGGGTAGAGCTTGGCTACCCAATTTATTATTTTCTAGTTTGTACGGTGGTGCCCGGCCACAATGACCTTTTATTCTTTTTGCATTTAGCTTTATAAATTGATTATTGTTTTGTTTAGCTTTTGCATTAAGTGGCATGTTTTTTCTAATTTCTCCCTTGCTTTATCTATGGCATGGATATGGATTAGGCTCTTAGGGAAAAATAAATCGCTTACCAAACTTAATAACTCATAGCTAAAAATAAATAATTCATAACCTCACCTAAAGCTTAGGTTTAAAATCAAGATAAAAGAATTAGCAATCCCTTAGCTGGATGAGTATTTCTTTTACAATATCATGCACAATGACATCTTATTTCACTCTTGATTAGAGGGCATCCACCTTTGCCAGAGAAACTGGATTTGACCTTTGAGAGCCATGGTGGAAACACACCTCCTCCCTTCTCACTAATTTTGGCCAATAACTTTGTTACTCATGCATTAGGCTTATGAATCTTATTAGCCTGAGTCAAAATAATTGTCCAAAAATAAAAATCAAATGAAATTTGAATTACATTAGATTTAGGTCATTTGAAGCATGCCCTTACTTGAACTAATCTCTTTAGGGAGTGAGCTTAAGAACTTAGTCTCTTTCTAAATAAATAATAGCCCAACTATCTTGCATAAGCATAAGACATTCCTATATTTAAAATCACAGAAGTTAGTTGGTGGCCACCCCTAGGAGGTTGTAAGACTAAGCAGTTGGGTGGTTTATCCTTTCATGTGGAGGAAAACTAAATACTCATTTTTTCCATAGATTTAGGTTGTGCTTTCGGCCCTCGCCAAAGCTCCCTAGATTTAGGTTCTAAGGTTGCTTCTCCCCTTATGGGCCATAAGCATAATTCCTCACCTCTTAGGCATTCCCTTAATCTTATGTTAAGGAATCACAAGTCTAAATTTCTAATGAAAAATGCAACTCAAACAAAATAGATCAATTTTAAAAATGTAAAGCCCAACTATAGGATAGTTTGAGATTGCTCAAGGTTTCAAAGCATCATGGGCATCTCCTACTTATCTTCTTTGGCTTCAATAATAACTCCCTTTTGATCAATCTCATTTGATCTTCAAAAAATGAACTAATCGATTGATAGTCCTTTCCTATTGAAATCTTTAAAGACAATGATCATTTACCTTAATCGAGAGTATTCCTAAGGGATCCCCATTCCTTAGGATGTAATTAACTATGGGGGCTTGCCCCTGTAGGGAACTTAACGAACCCGGTTTAAAATAAACCCTGCTTTACTTTTTCATGTAAAGTAGGGACAGAATCTCTAGTATGTACGCAGACCCATCATCCTTAGGAGTTTTTATTGAGGCGATTAGGTCCATTAAAGGGTAGTGACTTATGTCTTTTGACATAGTACACTATTCCTTGATGACATACTCGATCACCTGAATAAGTATATTTGCAGATCTGTGTGACATCCCAAAAAGATGAATTTTTATATTCTTGACTATTTTCACCACAGATTTGAAGGCGACCATATATAAAATTTTCTCCCATAGATTATAAATACATGGAAAAGTATTGTAGTCAACTTTCTTAGGTGAGCGAGGACATTGTAGTAAACTCTAGGATGGTCCTCCATAAGTACATCCATAGGTGGATCATCCTATGGAGGGGCTTCTTGATCAGTTGAATCAATGACTTCTTTACCCTTATCTTGAGGTGCTACCCTAGAAGGTAGAACTTTGCCACTACGGAGGTTGACTTCAGTGGCTTCATGAGATGGTTTAGTGGAAAGTTCTACCTGCTCATCAAGTTCACCTACAACTTCTTCTATGGGATCATTGGAGTCGGATGACTCTAAATTAATCTCAATGGGCGAACGCAAATGATTTAAGAATGAAAAATTCATTTCTAAATCAAAAGAAGAGGAGTGATCAAAACTAGAGTTATTATTGATTAGACTTGGAGAGCTATCTAAAGGAATAAACTCAGGAAGATCATTAGAAGTGACATAGATGTAATCAAATTAGCTTGCTTCATTGATTTCTTAGATTTGGATGAAGGTACAAAATAGAAATCAAGTAAACTAAGCAGAGTGAGGGATTTGGCACCCCCTGCAGATATAATATGACTGGTAGAAGAAGAGTTGGCCGGAGTAATTGTAGTTGCAATTGTGGGAGGAGTGCTAGACTCAGTCGGTGGTTGTGCTACCGTGCTATCCCGGGCAAGTGGAGGATGTCACTGCTGCTACTGGGCTTCTACCTCCTTCAAGTTGTCCTTAGCAATTTGCAAACCTTCTTTAGAGTTGGAGGTTTGAGCTGCCTCAAGCACCTACAAGGGTAACTATCTGATCTTAAAAATAATTTTCTTGGAGGTTCGGGATAGGAAGATATCCCAACCTTCACATGTCTTAAAAAGATCGTGTGTATTCCCAAGGATTACCCTAACAGAACTAGAGGGTTGTTCTTGTAGATATTTCTTATTGATGAAAATGACACCCAACTTGTAGCTATGCTCAAGCTAGTCCTTAAAAATAAAGTAATCTTCTAAGACATGTCCTAGCATGCGGTGGTAGGGGCAATAGTTTGGATCGTGACTCTTGCCCACTTACTCTAGCCTCCTAGGCTCTAAAAACTACAAATCAGCTTCTTTAAGAGATTCTTAAAGATCTTCCTGACTACCTCCCACTTGAATAAATAAGATTTATTCAATTTACTGATAGGAGTAGTTAAATAATTATTATATGGTGGTAGGTAGGAACACTGCTGCTGATGGTGCTGATGATGATACTATTGAGAATATTACTGAGTAGGCAGTGGTGGAGGCTACTGTGTAAACTAAGGTGGCTGGTATGACGACTGAGGTGGTGGCAAAGGAGATGGTAGAGGAGACTACTGAGCTCGAGGCTTGTCTAACTGAACCCTAGTTGGATGCTTCCCCTTATGAATTATTGTGACTGCCCCTTGGTTCTTTTCAAATGCTTTCTGAGGTTTGAGCTTGGCTGACTGGTCATGAAAAGGCAACTACCTGGCTTTCTCTTGTAGACTAGCCACCTTGTTGATTAGCTTCTCAAATGTTTTGATTATAAACCCCTTAAGCATGAAAGTGACCAGGCCATGGATATTCTTCAAGAGAATATCAACAGGGTGCAGTTCGGACAGCTGTGGATTGCATTTCATTCTCAAGTTTCTCCACTAGAGAATGTAATCAACAAGGGACTCGTTTAAATTTTCCTTGGTCACAACGAGGTCGCCTACAATAACCCTTTATTGAGCTCCAGCAAACCTCCTGATGAAGGGGTGATCTAACTCAGCAAATGTCTTTACCGAACCATTAGGCAGTTCAACATACCAATCAAATGCTATGCTCGTTAAGCTACTAACGAACAATCTGAAAAGAAGAGCATCACTACCTCCAGTGTTGCAACCCACTGGCGTAAATGTGCACAGGGTTCCCACTGCCATTAAAGATTTTGATTAAAGGAGGTACAAAACCCTTAGGATATTGGACAACATCAAATTCCTCCAGGTAGGGTCTAGCCTTTGGAATGGATGAGCCACCTCAAGCATGCACCAACACATCACTCACCTGAGGTTCTACCATATTTTTAATGTATTTATCATGCATGGAGGTGATGTCCACCACTTTCTATGCATGATACCACTATCCTGATCTACTCGAGAAGTGTTCTTAGGTCGATCTAGGACATGTGCTTACTCGGGATGATCTATCTCTATTGATATATACTGCGGGACTGAGGCCTAATTTTGAAGTACGTGGAGGGCTGCTAACAAGTCTTCCATCCTCTTCTCCATCCAGTTGATATGATCATCCTTCTGTTTAAGCTGCTAACATAGGTGTTGGGTTGAATGGATGATGCCATCTTCTTCAACTACAAAACCTTCCTAACTATGCTAATCTCTATGGAGGGAGCTCCTAGTATTGAGCATGTGGACTTCGGTCAAATCCTCAAGAAGGTCATCCTCATTAGGATAAAAGGCAACCCTCTTGTTCTCCAAGTCTGTGCAATCACCGCCTAAGAGTTCTCTCTTTTGGTAAAGCACTGTGATAAAATGTCATCTAAGGAGCGCCTAACTGCGATAAACACTAACCTAGGTGAGGGATTGTATCACGACGGGAGATACATCTAACACTGCCTAGCACTAGAGTGCTAGCCTGGGAGGGTCATGCTCACTAGAAGAGATATGCTCATGACTGCTCGTCGATGGAGTGGTGTCCCTAGGGAGATCTACCATGGGAACAGAAAGTCCCTTCCTCTATACCGCCACCGCTCATGGTGGTGGTGGTGCAACTATAATGCTGTGGGGTCGCCACTCCTACCAACCCACAGCAGAGGTAGAGGGTCGAGCAAGGGAGCTCGATCTCACCTCAACAGGTGGGATGGAGGGAGCGGGATCCTTGGGATGTAGCCAGATTACTAGAGTGGAAGGTCTCTCTTCATGGGGCTTCAATCTGGGGAGTGATGGATGCAAAGCTATGCGATGGTGCGATGAGGGAGTGGTGTGAAGGCAACTGACTATCCTCAATGGAGATCTCGCGTGGTAGTCTGGTAAGAATCATATCTAAATGATCGGCTCTAATGGGGGACGATCAAGAAAATCCATCAAAATGGAGGCTACCGACTGCCTGACATATCTCCATCGCTCTCTCTTGTCTACCTAAATAGATGCTCGAGCCTCCATGGATCTCTCCCTATGGATTTGACCCCTAACTCTCCTAAAGATCAATGATTATAAATCAAACAAGATACCAAACTTTGAACGTATGTATGCTCTGCCAACAGCAGAATAGTCTTAAGCCCGCATAGGGCCTCCTATGCTCCCTATCCGGTGTCTCATAATATGCTGATGGTGGAGGAGAAGCAACAATCCTCCAGTAATCTTCCTCTCTATCTAAGGTCGAGAGGTGGTCAAACTTATTGCTGGTCAGAAGTGGAGATACCTCTCGGGGAGAACCCTCCTCGGCTACATGGGATGTAGCCTCAAGCTCTCTAGCTGCTCACTTAGGCTCCCACTTAATCTTTTAATTTTTATTGTAGTATTGAGTATGAGTGAACAAGGCAGAGTGGGAACTAGTACCTGCCTCAAAAGTGGAGGAGACTATCTCAGAGGATAAGATAGCCATCTCCTTTGGGGTGACCAATGAGGAGATAGTAGTGCTCACTGGAGCAATGGTAGGGATAGTAGGATGGGCGGGTACTAAAACTATCACAGAACGGGGCATGGAAACCAATGAAGCCTTCCTCTTCAACGAAGGGTACTCAAAATCATAGTAATGGATGACCGGCTTCATGGCCATCTCATCCCGAACGGTAGTGATCGCCTCATAGGTAAAACATGCTCCTTGAATCCTCAACCAAGAAAACCAGGGTTGAGTCTCGTGGAGGCTATCCGAGGCCAAATCCATTCCGAAGGGGAAAGTAAAAATGAACTGCTGTCAAGCCATGTGTATTAACTACAAAAATTAACTATACTGACCAGTTGCACTGTATCTTTGCATGTGTTGAAATGTAATCCAAGTCAGATTTCCAGTTTAATATTCATCCCAAGAGAGTACTATAGATTTGAAATTTTTAACACACACTCAACAATTCAAATATGTTAAGTGGGGTTCAATGGAGAGATCTTGATATTGAGGAGAGTCTTTGCCATTTAATTTTGATTTTGGAACCCATACCCAACCAATTTAGGTAGGTTGGGTGGGGTTCATAAATTTGAGGAGAGATTTTCTTGGAGGTATTTGTATTTTGTGTATCTTGTTTGAAAATATTGATGATTTAAAAGAACCTCTGCTTAGCAAATTTGAATATACTAAAAAGAGGTTATGATTGTGTGCTTGAAATTTTTTTTTGAAATACCTTTTGCTTGTGATGAGTGAAGTGTTAATTTGAAAATGGGGCTTCTTACTTGACAAATTTGATATGTCAAGTAGAAGCCACATGTGTTTGATTTATGTTTGAAAATGGGACTTTCACTTAACAAATTTGGTATGTTAAATGAAAGTCAAATGTGATTGATATATGTTTTGCTTTTCTTTTAAAAATGGGACTCTCACTTATCAAATTTGGTATGTTAAGTGAAAGTCCAAATGTGATGTGATTTATGTTTTTATTTTCTTTGAAAATAGGACTCTCACTTAACAAATTTGGTATGCAAGTAGGGATCAAATGTGTATTGAAAATGAGACTCTCACTTAATAAATTTGGTATGTTAAGCGAAAGTCAAATGTGATTGATACATGTTTTGAAAATGGGACTCCCACTTAACAAATTTGGTATGTTAAGTGGACATCAAATGTGACATGAAAATGAAACCCTCACCTAGCAAATTTGGTAAAGTGAGAAGCCAAATATGTCATGAAAATGATACTCACTTAACAAATTTGATATGTTAAGTGATCAAATATGATTTAGGAATATGAGACTCTCACTTAGCAAGTTTTATATGTGAAGTGAAAGTCAAATGTATCTTTGAAATGAGATTCTCACATAACAATTTTAATATATTAAGCGAGAATCAAATGTATATGAAAGTGAGATTCTCACTTAACAACTTTAATATGTTAAGTGTAATTAAATATGACATGAAAATAAGATTCTCACTTAACAACTCTGATATGTTAAGTGGGAATCAAATGTGACATCAAAATAAGATTCTCACTTAGCAACCTTGACATGTTAAGTGGGAATCAAATGCATATGAAAATGAGATTCTTACTTAACAACTTTGATATGTTTAAGTGGGAATCAAATGTATTTGATGTGTTCTTCTTCTCTTTTTTTGGAAAGAGAGGAGAATTCTTTGTTTGCCAAATCTAGCATGTCAAATAAGATTCCAAAATAGAGTTGAAATTTATTTAACAAATCTTACGTATGTTAAATAGATTTCAATGATATGTTTTGATGCCATGTATGTGATTTCCAGATTTTGAAAGATAGAAACTTCCACCGAGCATATGTGAAATATGTTGAGTGGAGTTTCAATTTATTTTTATGATTTGAAAATAGAATCTTCATTCAACAAATTTGAGTATGTTGAATGAAGGTGACTATTTCCAAAAAAAGTGCTTTGGAAAATGTCAATTTGTAAAAGAGTTTGTTTTCCTTAAATTTATGATGAACCTTGCCTCACCAAACTAGTGGTAAGGAGGTCCTAGATTTTATTATCTCTCCCTTCATTGATAAATTTTGTTTTTCACCTATTAGGGAGCCCAATAGGGATTTCAAGACTTACACAAAGTGAGGTCCTAAAATCTAAATGATGTTGGCTAACTTTGCTTAAGAATGAAATAAGCTAAGTGCCAACAGAAGGAAAGATAGTCTCAAAATCATATAAAATGCAAGTCTACTATCGATGCTTAGTGTCAATAATCGTCTACTAGAGATGGAGAGAGGAACTATCCCCAACAGAGTCACCAAAAAAATCTATGGTGTTTATTTTTGGATTCGCTTGTCCAGTAACACCACATAAATCTGGGTGTTCTTATTGAGGTGATCAGGTACGACATTGAGGAATAGTATATAATCTTGAAAGATAGAAGTCACTACTCTATAATGGACCTAATCACCTAATAAGGACTCCTAAGGCATGATGGGTCCTCAAATATTCTAGAGATTTTTTCCTTACTTTACATTGATGAATAAAGTAGGGTTTCTTTAAACTTGGTTCTAAAGTTCTCTATGGGGGCAAGCCCCCATAGTTAATTACATTTAAAAAAAAATGATTCTCTTAAGAATACTATTAAGGTAAGTGATTATTGTCTCCAAAGAATTTAAAGATAGGACTTTCAATAAATTGGTTGTGTTTTAGAAAATTCAAGTGGGATGGATCAAAAGGAAAGAGTTATTATTGAAATCAAAGGAGATGAGTAGGGAGTGCTCATGATACTATGAATATTAGTGAGCACTCCAATCAATCCTATGGTTGGGCTTTATATATTTGAAATTGAAGAGATTTATTTATTTGATTTGAAATTTTATTAGAATCTAGGGCTTATAATTCCATAATAGAATATTGTGAAAATGCCTAAGATGTGAGGATTTATGCTTGTAGCCCCAAAGAAAATAGCAACCTCGGATCCTAAACTAGGGAGCTTTGGCGAGGGCCAAAGCACGACCTAAATCTAAGACAAAAGTGGGTATATGGTTTACCTCCACCAGTGAGAGTAAACCAGCCGATCGTTGGACTTATTATCGTATGGAGTGGTAGCCAACTAACTCCTCCAATGCTTTAAATCCACGTAGGCAAGTCATATGCTTTTGCAAGATGGCTGAGTTGTTATTATTTAAAAAAGAAACTAAGTTCTTAAACTCACTCCCTAAGAGAATAAAGCATGAGGAGTATGAATAATGACTTAAATATAATACAAATTTTAATCAAATTTCATTTAATTTGGGACTCTTTATTTTGACACAGACTATGGGTTTTGTATGCCTAAATACATGAGAAGTTGATTATGGGCCAAGAAAGAGTTATTCTTCTTTTAAAGGTTAAGCCCTTTATTATGTTTTATTAATAATTATGATATTAAACATATATAAGTTGCTAAATATTTTATTATCTTGATTTAATTTCTAGGCTTTTATATGAGGTTATGAGTTATTTTAAAGGTTTAGTTATGAGTTGTTAGTTTGGATAGAAAGATTAATTTTTATCCTAGGAGACTAATCACATCTACGGGCTAAACAAAATAAGAAAGATTAATTTTTATCCTAGGAGACCAATCATAGACAAACTATGAAAAGGCATGCTTCTTTTTCTAGTGCACAGGCTAAACAAAATATCAAACAATTTTATAAAGCTTTCATAAAAGAGAAAAGGTCGAGTTGGGTACCATACAAAGAAATATGGGTAGCCGAGCTCTACCCTTATAAAACCTGAATTACATTATAATTACAAATGATGAATATTATGGGGGTCTTCTTATTCATTCTTCCTTCTTCATTTCTTCATCTTCCGTTTCCTCATTTGATTTGCTCCATTTATTTCTTCCTTTTAGCTTGATTTGAATGTGCTTGCTCTAAAGGCATCACATGGTATATAAGACTTGGTCTTATAATCAATGCTCATCCTAATCTCCCATAACAATCAACCTAATCCTAATGTGAAATTATATTAAAATAAGAAAAGTAAATCTAGCTACATCTACAAAACAAATGTTAGCTAAATGCACCATACAACTCAAGAAATTATATGAATGATTTTGACTTAACACCCCACACATGGGTAACCAAGCTCACCTGTCCTAACTTGGGTTATGCTTAGGGGCTAAGAAACCTGCATAGCAAAAAGCATTTATATTTTTATTTAGTGGCCCTTAACAACTCCCTACAGAAAGCATGATTAGCACATCTCTAACATCTAGACTACGCACACACACCCTAACATCTAGTCTACAATAATACATCATAGAATAAGCATACATCAAACCATACACCACCCTAACATAAAGTTAGAAATGGTGACTTAGTCTAATGTGTGTGAATTAAAGCTTGTGTGGTATGTCCTAACTAGGCTTTAGAGTTGTAATTTTCTAAGTGTGAGGTAATTAATTTATAAAGGGTTTTTTTAATTTATAAAGGGTAGATTTCTATTTAAGTGATTTAATTTATTTGAAGATTTTACTTAGTGTTTTGTTTTGTTACATATGGCCTACACTAACAACTAAGTGTTATAGAGAGAAGAAAGAGAGGAATCTCTTTCATCCCTACATTAAGTCACTTCTAAAGCAAGTTAATTAATTAATTTCTTTAGTGAATAGCTTATTATATGTTTTAATCAATCCTAAGTTTAGGTTCACTCTAATTGACCTTATTCAATAAGAAAGACTTTTAAGATTAATTAGAATAAATTACTTTCACATAACAATGTTTATTCATTTCTCACATCATGTATATCATGCATATGATTAAATCCTAAGCATACCTATACATATAATGTATGTCTTAGAACACTTAAATGATGAATGTAAATAAGTGTGTTTGGAATTTAAATATTTCATTTGATTGAATTATGAATGTATGTCTTTTAATAGAAAAGAGGGATTTTTCATCCATTAGCTAATACATTCACATGTATAAAAGTTTTAAGTGAGTAGGCATCATTGTTTCTACACCGTGCATAATGTACACCTACTTAGAATACTTAAAGCCTCACCGGGTGTCCAACTAATATACCACTTTCATAAATACATATAGAGGTATAAACAACTACAAGGATAGGAAAACCCATGCAAAAGTTGTATTTGATTTATTTGATTATGATTCTTATTCATTGGTCACATCATATATATATATATATATATATATATATATATATATATATATATATATATATATATATATATATATATATATATATATAAGAGTTTTAAGTGAGTAATTCATCATTATTTTAGGGCATAAGGTACAAGACCTTTAAGGCTACTTAAAGTCTCAGCCCTGTCTGGGACTAATATACAACTTTTCTTAGATACATTTGAATGCACAAAAAGAACAAAAAGAATGAGAAGTCATGCAAGAAGTAATATTTGATTTGATTATATGATTTACATATGTGATATGAAATTCCTCCAAAGTCTTAGCATGGAGATGTGTAGAAGTAGATTTAGACAAATGTTGTGTTCTTTTCAAATGAACTATACATTTATAAATCTCATGTAAATCCATATAAGATAAGGAAAGAGAGCTTTATATTGCATATCTTATATTATCAACACATGCAAACTTATAGATACATGTAATTAACATCATTCCATCTATTATAATTGATTTATGGGCTTTTTACAAAAAAAAATAACTTTTGATTTAATAGTAATAATAGCCACACCTATTTTTAATTTAAATCACCACATGCAATTTGACATAAAAGAAATCATTTCATTTAGTTAATTTTTAAAGAAATTAATGCATGATTACATATGTCAAGTAACATTTAATTTGATTCGAAAGAAATAAAAGAATATAAGCACATGATCTCATTCATTCTAATTAATTCCTATGGATAGTCATGCTAAATAAGGCTACTTAAAATAAACCAAAGTTCATAAATGACATTTTTTATTTTGAGTTTGATTTGATTTAAGAAATGAAAGAGGTTTATTGATCTTAAACCAATTCCCCATGTGTGAGTTAATTTGGTTTAATGAATAAGTAATTAAGTTGATTTTATGGTTTAATTAGGTTAGGGTATGAATTAAGCCAATTAATTTACCCTGACCTACATCACCTTAAGTTAATTAACTAATTAATAATGAGCTAATATGATATGCAACCACATAAAAAGTGAATTTGCAATGCTCCTATGAAATGAGAGGGACCTAATGCAATTGGCTCATGATTAATAGTTGATTAGGCTTAAGGGATCTCACTTAATTACTTTTATGGTCTTCTCACACATATGAGTTAACCATATTTTCATTGTCTCCCCCTTTGGTTTATTGGACACCCAAAAAGCTACCCAAGATTAATTAGAGGTTGCTTATGTATGAAGTAAATTTTAGATTGAGTTAATCAAGTTTGTCAGTTAATTAATTGAATTTTTTTATTATATTTTAATTAGAATGATGAAATTAACTTAGGGAAATGGATCAAGGATGAGGCTCCAATCCTTAACCCCTAAGTCACTTCAAACACTCAATTAGGTTGTAATTTTTATCATGGAGAAAAATTAATTAATTAAACAATTAATTACCTCATTAATCATTAACTAATTAAATTCTAAATATTGAAGGAAACTTAGGAAATGAATTAGGAAAGGTATCCTAACCATATTCCCTAAGCTCCCTTACTGTTCAATAGAGATAATTAGGCTTAAATAATTAATTAAACTACTATTCATTCACTAATTATCACTAATTAAATTAAGAAAGTGATTAAAGATTAATCAATTAATTTTCCTAATTAAGCAATCAATAAAATCCTAAAAAAATGGGAGAGGCAGAGATCAACCCCGCAAACATCCACATAAAGTTGGAGATCAATTACGTGATTAATTAAGTAATAATTAAGCTAATTAGATTTCTAATTAAATTTTAATTAAGCCAAAATCACAATTCAAAATGAATTAGTAATAATTTTCCTAGATTATATCCTAAAATATCTTTAAAACGAGCCTAAGTTTGTATTTTTTGAATTTTTTTAGAATTAGTTATGATTTTATGAATTTTCATGATTAAAAATAAATTAATTAAGCCTATTTAAAGCCTTAATCCCATTGGGCAACGTGGTGGCTGACGTGGTGCACTTTCCACGTGGCTTGACGGGATTCACTATTTAAGTTATCACATCCAAAGGGTGACTCAGATCTAAGATCAGATGGCCATGATTAAAAGTACAGTTTCAAAGGATTAATCAGAGGTTCTATGCATGATCATATTCGGACCGTCCGTTTCGATCACGCGGAATGGACGGTCCATGATTTATCTTCTTTCGAGCAGTTAACGATGGCTACCGTCCATCAATTATTGCACAATCTGAGCTCACCCAACCTCAGATGGAGATGAAACTTATCTCACACCTTCGAGGATGCATAACAAGCAAATCTAATGAAAATTGCATGCATAGAATTTTTTTACAAAAGACCAAAAATTTTCATTTCAAGGATCAGTTTTAATTGCATACCTCACCGAGCTTGTCGTGGTTCCAATGATTGAGGAAGCTTCATTTGGTAGAAATAAATCCTGTTGAGCGCACGAGCTTTGATTTGGTGTAGTTTGCTCAGAAGGCCAATCCACGACACATAGGTGATCGATCTTGGTCGAACTTCTACTTTCGATGGTCGGAGATGATGGGAAATGATTTGTTCTTTTTTTAGCTCTAAGAAAGGTGTGTGCAAAGTTAATTACACTTTGGTGGAGGTTTGAGCAAATGGTAATCAAAGGTGACCTCCCTATTTCCCAGTAAATCAGAAATGAGGATTTTGGGAGCTCAGGGAAATTGCTCTATGATTTCTCTCCTTGGCTGCTAAGGTTGAATTGAGTGTGGCTCTGTGAGTGTGAGTGAGAATGAGGGGGGTATACCCCCTCATTCCTTGGATCAGATGATAATGGTTGTTTTGCCTTTTTTGGATCAATGGTTGAGATGAGGAGCTCGATTTGGGTAGAGAATCATGTTAGCTGGCTTCCCTTGAGTGGAGGAGGGTGTGAGAGTGGATGCCATGGGAGTAGTGGGTGTCCTATGGCTTTCCAATTGTTCTAATTGGGAATAGGGAGGTGATTTCACCTCCCCATGAGTCATGGCCGACCCAACCACCATTGGGTCATGTCAACCATGGTCCTAGGTGCCTAAGTGGACCAATGAATGGGTGTCAAGTGACTAAGGGGAAAAAATGACCCAATGTTCATGTGTCATATCTCATGGGATGCCCTAAATCTAAGATAAAAATAGTCATTTAGCTATGAGTTTTATTTGGGTAGATTTGAAATGGGTTAAAAGTGGGTTAGCCCAAATTTTAAGTGGTTTGGAGTTTATTTGATTTATTTTGGCTTGATTTGACCTATTTAGGTCAAGTTAAGTAGGTTTGACCAATTGGTTAAATTAGGTCAAATCAAGGGCAGGGTCAACTTCACATGACCAATCAGAGTGTATTGGTGTTATTAGTTTGATTCAATTTACTTTGGATTTGATTATGGCTCATTTGGGTTCATATAGGTCAAATGGGTTAAGTTGACCAATTTAACCAAATTGCGTTGGGTTAGTGTTGATTCAAGTTCAATTGGCTAATTGAAAATGATTGTAGGTTTTGGCTTGGTTTAATTTGGATTTTGGCTAATTTGACCCTTTAGGTTAATTTGGGCTAGGTTGGGTCAAGTTGACCAATTGGTCAACTTGGGTCAAACCAATGGTTGGGTCAAGTTCACATGACCAATTGGAGTGTATTGGTGTTATTAATTTGATTCAATTTTCTTTGGATTTGATTATGGCTCATTTGGGTTCATATAGGTCAAATGGGTCAAGTTGACCAATTTGACCGTTAGGTTAGGTATTGAGCCAAGTTCAATTGGCTAATTGAAAATGATTGTAGGCTTTGATTTGGTTTAATTTAGATTATGGCTAATTTGACCCTTTAGGTCAATTTGGGCTAGGTTGGGTCAAGTTGACCAATTGGTCAACTTAGGCTCAATTATGGCTTTGGTCAAGTTCAATAAGTGATTTGGAATGAACTTGAGCCATTGGTTGCAATCAATTTGGATCAAATCATGATTTGACCCATTTTAGCTTTTAGGCCAATTTGGGTCAACTTGGGTCAAATGGCCAATTAGGCTTGGTTTGGCTCAAGTGAAGGTTTGGTCATGTTCAATCATTGATTATGAGTTGGTTTGAATCAATAGTTTAAATCAATTCAGCATATGGTAGATTTCAGCTAGTTTGGATTTCATTTGGGCTAAATGTTGACTCGGTCAAAGGCTAGGTTTGACTTGATTTGACCCAATTTAGGGTAATTGATCACCCTAGGGTGGTTGTTGGTTATGTTGTGAGGTTTAGATGGGCTTAGTTCAATCCAATTTGGGTTGGATTAGAACTTGGATCAAAAAGGTCTTTTAAGTCACTTTGGGTCAAGTGAGCCTAAATGGGTCAATTTGCTTGATCATGGCTTGATTCAAGTTTAGTTTAACTTACACATGAGCCTAGGATTGAAATATAAATCCAATTGCAAGTGGTTTGGGTCCAAATGGGTTTTGATTCATATGATAATTCCAAGTCAAAATGGCTAACTTGGGTTTGATTTGAGTTAGCTTGAATTTAGTTAGAGAATGGTGGTTTATGTTTATATTTAGGTCAATGATTGTAGGAATGATTGAATCATGAAAAATTCCATGAGTTTTGAATTGTTCAAATATCATTTAGCCAAGTTCTAGAATTTGGCTAGAAGGGCTAAAATTGGGATTTTGATTTAATTTGGGTTTCAATCATTTGGAGTTTGAAATTTATTTATGATTTGGAATTTTATTTAAGATTGAATTTGATAATTGAGAAAATCAATTGGATTGGGGTTGATTTGAATTTGGTAGTCCATAAGATAAAATCAAAGGGATTAGGAAGGGATGTGGAGTTTGAATTTAATCATGATTTCAATCATTGAATTTGGAATTGATTTGGAATTTGTATTTGAATTTGAAGTTTGGTTTAAAAGAATGAAGCAAGGATTGGGTTTAGGCTATAGGGTAGGAAAGTCCTCCTAAATCCCTAAGGCACAACCTGTTCCTATGGCTAACTCTTCTAAGTCTCTAGGGTCAGGTTAAGTGTTCACCTAATCACTAGAAGTGTCTTAAGACTAAGGAACTCTTAGTATATATAAGAGTCATAGATCTATGATGAGGATGTTGAGAGCTCACTCCAAAAGTGAGGTTAACAGTAAAAAGGGGATTTTTCATGGTTCTTTTTTCTTTTTTTTCTATAAAATCTTATCATCTATTATCATAGATTGTCTTCCTTTTCTCTTGATTATATATATTTATTTAGGGATCTTAGAAAGAAGCATGATGTCCACCTAAATAAATATATAAAAAATTGCCTCTATCTTGCTGGGGGATTTTATAGTAACTCGAAAATATATTTATAATGTATAATAATTTTTTAGATATCGACCATTAATTGATGGCGTTGGTTTTTCACCATTTAGGTCAATGAGTTGGTATGCCCCTCCTTGATACACCTTCTCAATTACAAAAGGGCCTTCCTAATTGGGATCAAATTTGCCACCAATTTTTTGATTAGGAATAATTTGTATTCTCAGCATCAAGACCAATTCTCCTTCTTGGAGTGTTCGAGGCCACACCGTATGGTCAAAATCCCTAGACATCTTTGCTCGATAAACCTCCAAATTTTGATAAGCTTGCAATCTAACTTCATCAAGCACGTAGAGTTCCTCCATTCTTAAATGAGCATTTTGGTCTTTAGTTAGGTTGTATTGGATGGCTACTCGGAGTGATGGCAACTCAACTTCAAGTGGAAGAACCGCTTTAGTTGCAAATACTAATGAATAAGGAGTGGCTTTAGTCGGTGTCTTGTAAGTAGTTCGATATGCCCATAATGCCTCTATCATTTTGGCATGTCATTCTCTTTTAATTTAGTGAGGATCTTCTTGAGCAGTTTGACCAATATCTTATTGAAAGCTTCTACCAAACCATTTTCCCTTGGATTATATATTGAAGAATATTGCCAATCAATTTTGTATTGATCAATGAATCTATAAATCTTTGTACTTGTTGACCTCACTTTTGGAGTGAGCGCTCAACTTCCTCATCATAGATCTAGGACTCTTTCCAACACACTAAGAGTTTCTTAGTCTTATGACACTTCTAGTAATTAGGTGAACACTTAACCAAACCCTAGAGACTTAGAAGAGTTAACCATAAGAATAGGTTATGCCTTAGGGATTTAGGAAGACTTGCCTACCCTATAACCCAAACTCAATCCTTGCTTCACTCTTTCACACCCAAACCTTAAATTCAAATTCAAAACCCTAAAATCAAATCCAACTATCCAATGATTGAAATCCATCAAATTCAAACTCTGAATCCCTTCTTAAGCTCTTTGATTTTTGCCTATGGACTTATCATTAACCAAATCCAAGTCAACCCCAATCCAATTGATTTTCTCCATTATCAAATTCAATCTCAAATCCAAATTCAAATCATAAATCAATTCCAAACTCCAAATGATTGAAACCCATGATTAAGTTCAAATTCCAAAATCTTCCCCTAAGCCATATGAACGACCTTCATATGCTTAGCGAAAGCTCCTTCAAACCAACTCAAACTTGGTTGATTTCTTTATAAATCAATAATTCCTTCATTTATATTCATAAATATAAATGAATCCCACCCTACAATGTCCAAAAATAAATCAAACCAATTCAAAATCCAAGTTAGCCTCTTTAAATCTACACCCCTATGCTTAATCAAATTTGCTTTTGAATCACTCCAAACTCAAGTGATTTTCTCATAACCCATTTATATCTTCATTTATATTCACAAATATAAATGAAATATAAATTCAAATGACCAAACTTAAATCAAATCAAATTCCCAATTTTAGCCCTTTTATCTTGAACTTGGCTAAATGACATCTAAGTCAACTCAAAACTCATGGATTCCTTCATGATTCAATCATTCCTTCAATCATTGATCCAAATATAAATATAAATCACCATTATCAAGCCAAATCCAAGTCAACCCAAATTGTTAACCTTTGGCGAAATTATCATATGAACCAAAACCCACTTGGCTCAATTGTGATTTATATTTCAATCCTAAGCTCATATGTGAGTTCAACTAAACTTGAATCAAACCTTGATCAAGCCAATTGACCAATTTAGGCTCACTTGACCTAAAGTGATCTAAAAGACCTTTTTGAGCCAAGTTCTAATCTAAACCCAAATTGGATTGAACTAAGCCCATCTAAACCTCAATCATGATCAACAATCATCATGGGGTGATCAACCTCCTTGAATTGGGTCAAACCAAGTCAACAATAGCCTTTGACCAAGTCAACATTTAGCCCAAATGAAACCAAAACTAGCCAAAATCCATCATATGCCAAATTAATTGAAACCATTGACTCAAACCCATTCATAATCAAGGATAGAACATGACCATGCCATCAATTGAGTCAAACCAAGCCTAATTGGCCACTTGACCTAAGTTGACCCAAATTAACCTAAAAAGCCAAAATGGGTCAAATCATGATTCAACCCAAATTGATTGCAACCAAAATGGCTCAAGTTTATTCCAAATCACTTATTGAACTTGACCAAAGCTATGATTGAACCCAAGTTGACCAATTGGTGACTAACTAACCAAATTGACCTAAAAGGTCAAATTGACCAAAATTCAAATTAGTTCCAAATTAAACCAAATTCATAATCATTTTCAATAAAACCAATTGAAACTCAACATATCACAATTTGGTCAAATTGGTTTAATTGATCAACTTGGCCAATTTGACCCTTTTGAATCTAAATGAGCCAAATCCAAACCTAGGCCAAACCAATCCAAATTAATTGAACCAAATATCCCAAATCATCATATGAACCTAACCCAAGCCTTGGTTTGACCCAATTTGACCAATTATTCAACCCAACCCAACCTAACCCAAATGAACCCACTTTGAGCAAATGAAGCCAAATCACTCCAAACCAACTTATAGGACCCTAGGATTTAGTCAAACCCAACCCAAACATGCCCATTCATTCCCAAATCAGCCCAAAATCTGGATCAAAATTAGCCATCAAACCATGAGATTTAAACCTTAAAACTAATGGATCCAAGCCAAGTCAACTCTCCCATCCCCATGGCAGCCTCTTTACACTCAAAAGAACCTTTTCATTACCCACCTAACCCACTCTAGGTCAGCCAAGGACCTTTGGGAGGTGAGTTGACTCACCTCCAACCCAAACTGAGCACCCAATGGATCCAAACTCTTGCAACCTTAGCATAATGGATCCATGGCATCCATCTCTCTCTCATCCAGCGTGGCACATGGAGACAACTCCGATGGCCAAATGGTGGAAAGCTAGTGCAAAATGTGTGCACTCTACCGTCCATCCATGATGGGAAATTGAGGGGTATACCCCCACAATTTGAGCTGTAAACACATGGAATCAAGTCGTGAGAGTCCCTAAGCCCATTACAAAACCCCTCAGAGCATTTCCAAGGATCTCCAAGCCCTCTTTGATTGACATTCCTCTCCTTCGAGCAAGGCTAAAATAGGACACCACCCATCTGAGCAATAATCCCTCTCCACTAAAGAAAATCTAAATTCCTCTTAGCCACACCATCACCACACTTCATCGAGCACAACCAAACTAATTCCCAAGCTTACAAGCCACGGGAGAAGTGAGTTCGATCAGAGTTGAGCCCATTGCATGCGTGGATTGACAACTAAACCTTCCACACCAAATCAAGCACAAACCTCTTCAATGGGGCCTCACCTCAACTAGGCGAAGCTACCTCCAGTGTTGCACCGTCGGACATTAGCTCCGGTGAAGTAATTTCATAAATCAAGCTTTGTATGGAAAAGTGGGTTGGTCTTTTATAAAGAAAATTCATAATTCATAGATTTTTGACCATTGGATGTGTGTGGCTCCCTTTCTCGAAGGTGTGGGACGAATTTGGAGATAATTCGAGCTCAGGTGAGCTCGAATCAAATGAGGGAAGACAGACGACATCCATCTTTCATCGTTCACGAATGGGATAGATCATGAGCCATCCATCCCATGTGATTGAGATGAATGACTCTGATCAAATCCAGCGATAGAGCTTTCGATTCCTTTCCTAAACTGTGGATCAAATCATGGCCATCCGAACTTAGATTGGATGGTCCATAGAGAAAGCATGTCTGCCACCGGTTAAGTCAATGCATGGATGTGACTGCTTAAATATCCAATCCTGTCGCTCCATGTATAAAGCATGCCACATCAGCCGCCGCATGGCTTGACGGATTAAAGCTTTAATTAGAGTTAATTAATTAATTTTTTAATCCTTAAACTTCTTAAAATCATAACTAATTATAGAAAAATCCAAAAACTACAAACTTAGGCTTGTTTTGAAGATATTTCATAGTATAATCTAGGAAAATTATTATTAATTGATTTTGTGTATTGATTTTGGCTTAATTAAGGTTTTATCAAAAATCAAATTATCTTAATTACACATTAATTAAATACTCAATTAATCTCAAATTTTATGTGGATGTTTAGTCGGATGACCTCTGCCTCCCGTATTTTTTTGGGATTTTATTTATTTTTTAATTATGGAAATCACTTGATTGAGCCCTAATCACTTCTTAATCTAATTAATCATAATTAATGAAGGAATATTAACTTGATTAATCATTTAAACATAATCACCTCTCTTGAACAGTAAGATAACTTAGGGAATGTGATTGGGGATACTTTTCCTAATTTATTTCCTAAGTCTTCTTTATCTTTAAAAATCAAGTTAATTAATGGTTAATGAAATGATTAATTCATTAATTAAGTGATTAATCTTCAAGATAGGAAAATCAGATCTAATTAAATGTTAAAAATTGATTTATGGATTAAGATTGGGGCTTTGTCTATGATCCTTTCCCCTAAGTCAATTTCATCATTCAAATTAAAACATAACCAAAGTGTTTAATCAATCAATTAATGGCTTAATGAAATTAAAATTAAAAATCAATTCATCCACACCTAAGCAACCTTTAATTGATCTTGGGTAGCTCCTTGGGGGTTCAATAACCCAAGGTGAGAGATAATGAAATTATGTTTGGCTCACATGTTTAAGAAAATCATAAAAGTAATTAAGTGGGATCCCTTAAGCTTAATTAACTATTAATCATAAGCCAATTGCATTAGTCCCCTTCCATTTCTTAGGAGAATTGTTAATTTATTTTTCATATGGTTGCATATCATATTGGCTTATCATTAATTAGTTAATTAACTTAAAGTGATATAGGTAAGGGTTAATTAAATCACTTAATTCATACCTTAAACTAATTAAAACATAAAATCAACTTAAATATTCTTCATTAAACCAAATTAATTCACACATGGGGAAAAGGGTTAGGATTAGAAAATCTCTTTATATTTTCTAGATCAAATCAAATTCAAAGTTAAAAATGTCTTTAAAGAATTTTGGTTCATTTTAAATAGCCTTCTTTGATGTGATTATCCTTAGGAATTAATTAGGATGAATGAAATCATGTGTTTACAATCCTTTATTTCTTTCCTATCATGCTAAATATTGCTTGCCATATGAAATCATGCATTCAGTTCTTTTATAAATTAATTAAATAATTTTTTTTCCTTATATGTCAGATTGCATGTGTTGACTTAAATTAAAATTGTGTGGCTATTATCACTATTAAATCAAAAGTTATTTTTAAAACCTATAAATCAATTATTATAAATGAAGTCATGTTAATTACAAATATTTATAAGCTTGCATGTGATGATAGCATAAGATGTGTAATATGAAGTTCTCTTTCCCTATCTTAAGATGGATTCACATAGGATTTGCAAGTGTATAGTTCATTTAAAAAGAACACAACATTTGCCTAAATCTATTTCTATGCATCTACATGTTAAGACTTAGGAAGAATTTCACATCACATATGTAAATTATACAACCAAATCAAGCATAATTTCTTGCATGATTCCTTATCCATTTGATTCTTTTTTGTACATTCATATGTATTTGAGAAAAGTGGTATATTAGTGTGTACATCCAGGGATTGTGAGGCTTTAAGTAGCCCTAAGTAGGTCTTGTACCTTACTCCCCTGGTGTAAAAATTAATGATGTCGTACTCACTTAAAACTCTTATACATATGTATGTATGATGTGGCCAATGAATAAGAATCATAAATTAAATAAATCAAACATAACTTTTGTATGGGTTTTCTTATCCTTATAGTTGTCCATACATCTACATGTATTTAAGAAAAGTAGTATATTTATCGGACATCCTAGCGCTACGAGGCTTTAACCAGCCCAAATTAGGTCTTATACCTTATGCCCCTAGTGTAGAAAATAATGGCAACATACTCACTTAAAACTTTTATACATGTGAATGTGTATCTAGCTAATTGATGAAAAATCTCTCTTTTCTATATAATAAGGCATGCATTCATAATTCAATAAAAAAAATGAAATATTTAAGTCCAAAATACACTTCTTTGCATTCATCATCAAAGTATGCTAAGATTTACATTACATGTATAGGTAGCTTAGGATTATTCATATGCATGTTATACATGATGGAAAGATTATGTAATAGTAATCCATTATAATTAATCCTAAGATGCCTTTTGTATTGAATAAGGTTATTTAGAGTGAACCTAAAGTTAGAGTTAATTAAAACACATAATAAGCCATTCATTAAAGAAAACTAAGCTAATTAACTTACCTCAGAAATGACTTAAGGTAAGGATAAAAGAGAGATTCCCTCTCGTTATTCTTTTTATAACACGTAGTTGCTAAGTGTAGGCTATTTGAAACAAAAGAATATATTAAGTAAAATCTTCAAATCAATTAAACCACTTGAAGAGAAATCAACCCTTTATAGATTAAATCCCCAGCACTTAACAAATTATAACCCTAAATCATAGTTAGGACATACCACACAAGCCTTAACACATACATATTAGATTAAGTCACCATTTCTAGCTTTATGTTAGGACGGTGCATGGTTTGGTGTATATCTAGTTTTGTGATGTATTATTTTAGACTGGATATTAGAGTGTATGTGTGTAGTCTGGATGTTAGGCCAATATTAGCCAAATCATGTTTTATGTAGGGGGTCATGCTTAAGGGGCCGATGTAATAAAAAAATATAAATGCTTTTTACTGTGCATGTTGCTTAGCCCCTAAGAATAGCCCAAGTTAGGATAAGTGGGCTTATTTACCCATGTGTGGGGTGCTAAGTCTAAATCATTTATAGAACTGCTTGGGTTATATGGTGTATTAGCTAACACTTATTTTACAGGTGTAGCTAGATTTACTTTCCTTCTTTCTTAATATAAATTTTTGTATTAGGATTTGGATAAGTGTTATGGGAGATTAAGATGAACATTGGTTATAAGACCAAGTCTTATACACCATATGATGCCTTTGGAGAAATCAACATCCCAATCAAACCAAAAGAAAGAGAGAAATGGAGCAAATCAAAATGAAGAAATGAAAGATGAAGAGTGATGAATGGAGGATGAAGAATGAAGACACCCCATAACACTTATCATTTTATAATTGTAATTATTCTGTCATTATATTGGGATGTATAAGGGTAGAGCTTGGCTACCCACATTTATTTTTAGGTTGTGCAGCGATACCCGACCGCATTAGCCTCTGATTCTTTTGGGAAAGCTTTATAGAATTATTTGAAGTTCAGTTTAGCTTGTGCCTTAAAAATAGCATGTCTTTTCATAGTTTTTTTATGATTAGTGATTGTTGTGTGGCGTAAATGCGATTAGGCGCTTAGGATAAAAAATAAATTTTCTACCCCACTAACAACTCATAACTAAAATTTTAAAATAATTCATAACCTCACATAAAAAAGCCTAAGAATTAAATCAAGATAATAAATATTTAGCAACCCCTTAGCTGGATGATTGTATGTTGAACATCATGCATAACCATCTTATTTTCACTCTTGAAGAGAGGGCTTGTCTTTCCAGATAAAATGGGCTTAACCTTTAAGAGCCTATGATGGAAGAACACCTCTTTCCCTCTTGATTTGGCCCATAATCAATTTCTCATGCATTTAGGCATATAAAATCTCATAGCCTGTGTCAAAATAAAGAGTCTCAAATTAAATAAAATGTGATAAAAATTTGCATTAGATTAAGCCATTATTCATACCCCTCATGCTATAGTCTCTTAGGGAGTGGGTTTAAAGACTTAGTGTCTCTTCTAAATAAATAACAACCTAACCATCTTGCAAAGCATATGACTTGCCTATATGGATTTAAAGTTTATGAGGAGTTAGTTAATGCCACTCTGGCTTAATAAGTCCAAAGTCGTGGTTTACTCTCTTGTTGAGGTAAACCATATACTCCCCTTAGATTTAGGTTTTTTTTTCTCTCACCAAAGCTCCTAGATTTAGGATCGAGGTTATTATTTCCTTGGCTACAAGTAAATCTCACCTCTTAGGCATTTCCATAATCTTGTATTATGGGATTATAAGTCCTAGATCTTTAAATAAAATTTCAACTGAAATAAATAAATCCCCTCAATTTCAAATACATAAAGCCTAATCATAGGGTAGATTGGAGTGCTCACTAGATCTCCTAGTTTCATGAGCACTCCCTACTCATCTCCTTTGGTTTCGATAATAACTCACCCTGTTTGATCTATCCCACTTGGTTTTCTAAAATAAAACCAATCCTTTGATAGTGCTATATTTGAATTCTTTGGAGACAACAATCACCTACTTTAATCGAGAGTATTCTTAAGAGATTCACTTCCCTTAAGATGTAATTAACTATGGAGACTTACCTCCCAAGGGAACTTAAAGAACCCAGTTTAATTAGCCCTGCTTTACTTTTCCATGTAAAGTAGGAGAAAAATCTCTGGTATATTTGAAGACCCATCATGCCTTAGGGATCCTTATTAGGTGATTAGGTTCATTATAGGGTAACGACTTCTATCTCTCAAGATAGTACACAATTCCTTAATGTGGTACCCAACCACCTCAATAAGTGCATCCTCAAATCTGTGTGGTGTCCCCTCACATATGCACAACACACAAATGTAATCCAAAAATAATCACCATGGTACTTTTAAAACTTATGCCATTATCAAAAATTATTCGGCGTAGCACTCCAAATCTATAGACCACATTATATGTGAAGAAGTTGATCACTAGATCAGCAGTAACTTCTTTAAATGGGATAGCTTCAGCCCACTTAGATAATCAATGCGGATGATGCTGACAAATGATAGTGGATCAATCGGTCCAATTACATCTGTACCCTAACATTCAAATGGCCAAGATGTTATTGTTGGGTGTAATGGATTTAGAGGTTGGTAGAGTATATTCCCATGTACTTGACATTCATAACACCTCTTGGCATGATCGATATAGTCTCTCACCATAGATGGCCAATAATAGCCCATCTTTTTTATCTTTATTGTCATCTTAGGACCTGACTGATGTGCACCACAAAGCCCTTCTTGAATTTCAATCATTACTTTGCTAGCTTTATCTATACCTAGGCATCATAAGCATATTTGTTCAAAGGATCTCTGATACAAAGTGTTATTGATGAAAGCATAGCGCAACATTCTCTTCTCAATTTGAGTTGCTAGTGATTTATTACTTGGTAATTTGCCTTCTTCAAAGTAGTCGATGAAGGGTTGTGTTCAATCATGTGGCTCTTCTACTATAAAGCCTTCCCATTACTTTTCTGAAGTAATGTCATGCTTAGCTTTTCTTGGTATTACTCCTTGTTGATTTTGGGAAAGAAGAGGAGCAACCTGAGTCACATCCTGCTAGGTCAAATTTGATAACCCCTCTACCTGCGGAGATTGATACCTTGTTGGCTCTAAAACTCATCGAGTAAATATCCCGATCATGACATAATCACCATTCATACTTGTCATCTCCTTAGCCAATTTTGCTAAACAATATTCTTTGCTATTTTTGGATCGAGAGACTCGCGTTAGTGTGACATTTGGTATTTGCTTCATAAGCTCAAGAACTTGCTTATGGTAAAAGGTTAATTCAAGCTTGTTGATTTTATAGATGTCAAATACTTAATTTATAATAAGTTGAGAATCATCAAAAATATGCAAGTTTTGAATGTCTATGAAAATAGCTTCTTCAAGACTTGTTACAAATGCTTCATACTCAGCTTCATTATTAGTTTTGGATTAGTCAACCCATATGATCATCTCATTATTCCTCCCCCTGGTGTTATGAAGGTGATACTGATTCTTCTCTTGCCCTTTGGAAATTTAGAGGTTGGACTTGTTTGATCGATGAAGCTCCATCAAAGTATATTTTTCAAATTTGTGATTTTTCTCTTTCATAAATGAGAATAATTTTCACATCAAGAAAATCATCATTAAGAGAAGAGTCCACGAGGATGGGATGTGCAGCAAGAAAATCTACTAAGATTTGCCCCATTACTGCTTTCTGTGGAACATATGTGATATCAAATTGTAAAAGCAATATTGTTCATCTTGATAAGCATCTATCAATGCTGACCTTATCATCAAGTACTTTAGTAGATCGATCATTGAGATGAGGGTAATCTTGTGAGATGACATATAATGATAGAGCTTTTGGACTACAAAGATCAATGCAAAATAGTACTTCTCTATCAGAGAGTATCTCATTTCTGCTCCTAACAATCTCAACTGATATAATAAAGATTATTTTCTTTGCTCTCTTCATTGTATTGTGCCAATAATGCTTCAAGGGACTCTTCTAATGCAGCTGTGTATATAATGAGGGACTTCCCAGGAGTAGGCACTGTAAGGATTGGTGGATTTAACAGGTAGCTCTTAATGTTATTAAAGGCTTCTTGGCACTCCTTGTCCCATTTGAATGGAGCATTCTTCTTCATAAACTTTGCAAATGGTTGACAGTGTCCTGATAGGTTTGATATAAATCATCGGATGAATGCAAGTTATCCTTATAAAGAATGGAGCTGATGCAAACTCTTCAGTAGAGGCATCTCCACAATTACATTGATTTTAGCAGGATCGTCTCAATTCCTTTGTGGCGTACAATTTATCGAAGAAATTTTCTTGAGGATATGTTGAATGCACATTTTAGAGGATTCATCTTGAGATCACATTTTCAAATTCTCTCCAATACAATTCCCAAGTCTTCAAAGTGATTTTCATGATTTAAGCTCTTCACCACCAAATCATCAACATGACATTCTACCTTCTGGTGAATCAGCTCATCAAAAATATGCATCATAGCCCTTTGGCATATAGCTCTAGAATTTTTTAAACTGAAAGGCATGACTGTCTAGTAATAGATGCTAATAGGTGTTCTGAAGGATGTATGTATTTTATCTTCAGGTGCCATCTTGATCTAATTATATCCCGATGATCCATCCATAAAAGAAAACATGTCATAGTTAGATGTATTATCAACTAATAATTCTGATATAGGAAGCGGGAAGTCATCTTTTGGGCAAGCTTTATTAAAATCCTGGAAGTTGATATATATACAAATTTGACCATTTTCTTCTTCATGGGCACTATATTAGCTATCCAATCAGGATATCTTCCTTCACATATGAACCTTGCTTCAATTAGCTTTTTATTTTCAATGATCACCTACTCTTCAATTTTTAATCTCATTCACTTGAGAGCTTATTTAATAGGAGTTATCTCTGGCTTGATTGTCAATTTATGAACTACTACATTAGGGGATAAGCTTGAACTTTTAACATATGTCCAGGAAAAACAATCCATGAATTCACAAAGAAGAACTTTTAGCTCTTCAAATTTTTCATCATGTAGAAAGGCACTAATGAAAGTTGGACGGGGACCATCCTCAGCTCCTAGGTTGATTTCTTTGAGTTCATCCATAGTAGTTGTTTGTCCACCATCTTCTAGTTCTTTAAGTACAGGCTTGGTTTCTACTTCTTCATCATTTCTAAGAAGAATTTCATAGAGATCATCTTCTTCGTCATTATTAGTTTTGATCTCAGCTTCTATTATATTATAACAAAATTTATTTTGATGAGATCTATGGATGAACCCAAGACCTTTAGTGACAAACTTATCACTTCTTCATGATGCTTGAGGACTTCTTTGGTTCCACATCCTGTTAAAGTTTTGAGTTCTATATTTAGTAGTTTCAATATGAATTCTAAGCTTATTCATTATTCTTCTAATTTTGGTGGATAGTATATTGGTATTCTTATTGGCACCATCTCATCAGAATCTTCAGGTTGAGTAGGCCAATCAAAATTATGAGCTGGGACTCTTCAGATTTATAAAATAAAGTTCATATTCTACCACTCTCACTCAAATGATGGCACATAGAATGTTATCAATTCTTCAATATTATGAACCTCAAGTGGAGTGATTTCTTTAAAGTATTGCTGAGGGATGGGTATAATTTTGAAGGAGTCATCTAACACTGCCAAGTGAGCTATCTTTCTTAATGCAACTCTCTGAACCTTATTTCCATAAGTAGATTCAAAGTCATAGTCTGAATCTGAATCACTTATTTTATACTTTACCTTTCTTGAAAGCTTATAAGTTCCCTTAGATTTGATAGAAATATTTTCTTCTTCTTGCATGACACCTCCCAAATGAGAAACTAGTCTTCTTAATTTAGTTATAGAGTCAAGTGCTTTAGGGAGAGTTGGCATTGCCTTCTTTCTTCCTCTTTTCTTCTACTCTTTCACCTTATGAAGTTGGATTTTAATCCCTAAAGTGGATGCTACCACCTCAAGAGGCTCTTTAGGCTCTTTATGAAATATTTTGCATCATAAAATATTTGCTTCATGGATGGAGAATGATTATAGGTTGATAGGAATTCTCAATTCTTCTTTTTAAGTATTCATAAATACTAACACATAGTTGTTGGGACCATGCCATACTCATGTAGTCATGGATGATGTAAGAGAGCTCTAAACGATGTATCAACATCGATTGCATGAAACTTGGCTTCTGTATACAAATCCTGAAGCTTGAGTGGAAGAATAAAAGAACCCCAGGTTTTCTGCCCTTTCTTATTGAAATCATGACCCATTAACTTATCCCTCCCAAGATGTTGGATATCAAGTGATAATCCTCTTAATGCTTTTAGACTTATAAGATTAGTAGAAGAACCTGGATCAATTAGTATTCGATTGATCAAGATGCCATCACTCTCTATAGTAACATATAGATGACAGTTGTGATATGTGTTGCTAACATAAGATCTTCTTCAGAAAATGTGATAATTGGGAGATGTTCAGTTTACAATGATTCGATCATACATCTTTCAACGAAGTAAGCTTCATAACTCTCCAGATCTTTGAGAGCATGTATCAAAGTTTCTCGAAGGCCTTTTGAGATTAAGAGAGCCTCATACACACTTAATTATGTAGGGATCATTCTCAGATGTCATTAAATATTATAATCTATCTTTTTGCATTATTTAGGCTTGTTCTAGGATTTTTGGGAATTATTATTGACCTCATTTTTGGAGTGAGTTCTCAACTTCCTCATCATATATCTAGGGCTCTTGTAGATACCAAGAGCTCCTTAGTCTTAATACACTTCTGGTGATTTGGTAAACACTTAACCTAAGCTTAGAGGCTTATAAGAGTTAGCCATAAGAATAGGTTATGCCTTACGAATTTAGAAAGACTTGCGTACCCTATAGCCTTAAACCTAATCATTACTTCCTTCCTCAAACCAAACCTCAAATTCAAACCTAAATCATAAATCCAATTCCAAATCAAATGATTGAAACCCAAAATCAAATTCAAATTTCAAAAACCCTTCCTAAGCCCTTTGATTTTACCCTTAACCAAATTCAAATCAACCTTAACTCAATTAATTTTCTCAAATATCCATTCAATCTCAAACTAAATCCCAACCCAAATTCTAAATCAAATGATTGAAACCCAAAATCAAATTCAAATTTTAAAATCCCTTCCTAAGCCATATGAACCACCTTCATATGCTTAGCCAAAACTCCTAATAAACAAAATTAAATTTGGCTGATTTCTTTATAAATCAATCATTCCGTCATTTATATTCACAAATATAAATGAAATCCAAATTAAAATAGCCAAATCAAATCAAACTAAATCAAACTAAATCAAGACCTTTCTTAAGACATATGGACTTACCTCCATAAGCTTAATCAAATCTCAACCCAAACTTAATTGATTTCTTCATAAATCAATTATTCCTTCATTTATATTCACAAATATAAATGAAACTCACCCTTCAATGACCAAAAATAAATCAAACTAAATCAATTCCCGACTTAAGCTCTTTTGACCTACATCCTTAAGCTTAATCAAATTTGCTTCCAAATCATTCCTAACTCAAGTGATTTTCTCATGAATCATTTATATCTTCATTTATATTCACAAATATAAATGAAATATAAATCCAAATGGCCAAAATCAAACCCAAATCAAATCAAATCTCCAATTTTAGCCTTTTTAGCCAATATCTTGAACTTGCTAAATGATATCCAAATCAACTCAAAACCCATGGATTTCTTCATGATTCAATCATTCCTCCAATCATTGTTCCAAATATAAAAACAAACTATAACTATTAAACCAAATCCAAGTCAACTAAAGTCAAGCCCATGTTAACCCCTTTCAACTTGAAATTATCATATGAACCAACATCCATTTGACTCCAAACCAATTATAATTGGATTTATATCTTCATCCTAGGCTCACATATGAGTTCAACTAAACTTGAATCAAGCCAAAACCAAACCAATTGAACCATTTAGGTCCACTTGACCCAAAGTGACCTAAAGACCCTTTTTGAGCCAAGTTCTCATCCAACCCAAATTAGATTGAACTAAGCACATCCAAACCCCACATCATGACCAACAATCATCCTAGGGTGATCAACAACCTGGAATTGGATCAAACCAAATCAACTTGTTGCTTTGACCAAGTCAACCTTTAGCCCAAATGAAACCCAAACTAGCCAAAACCCACCATATACTAAATTGATTGAAAACCATTGATTCAAACCAATTCATAATCAATGACTGAACATAACCAAACCTCAATTGAGCCAAACTAAGCCAAACTAAGTATAGTTGGCCATTTGATCTAACTTGACCCAAATTGGTCAAAAAGCCAAAATGAGTCAAATCATGATTTAACTCAATTTGATTGCAACTAATGGCTCAAGTTCATTCCAAATCACTTATTGAACTTGACCAAAGCCATAATTGAGCTCAATTTGACCAATTGGTCAACTTGACCCAGCCTAGCCAGATAGACCTAAAAGGTCAAATTGGCAAAATACCAAATTAAACCAAATTAAACTAAACCAAAGCCTACAATCATTTTCAATTAACTAATTGAACATGAACCAACACTTAACCCAACCCAATTTGGTCAAATTGGTCAAATTGGTCAACTTAGCCGATTTGACCTGTTTGAATCCAAATGAGCCAAAATCAAACCTAAGTCAAATTTATCAAAACCACTTAAACCAAAACTCTTCAAAACATCATTTGAACCTAACTCAAGCCTTGGTTTGACCAAATTTGACCAATTGGTCAACCCAACCCAACTTAAACCATTTGAACCCATTTGACCATATGAAGCCAAACCACCCCTAACCAACTCACAGGACCCTTGGAACTACCAAACCTGACCCAAAGAAGCCCTAGATCATTTCCAAATCAGCTCAAATCCAAGTGGGACCCAACCTAATGGAATTAACCATTGGGCAAGTTTGTTTGCATTGGATTCTTGCCATAAGAGGCAAGGTCCACTCTCCCATCACCATGGCAATTATCCCATTACTAAATGGGTTATGTCTAGCCTCCCTAGCCCACCCTAAAACTATTAGGATTGGCCATGGACCAAAGGGAGGTAAACTAAGTCACCTTCCTTCATACCCGAGCACCCAAAGGACCAACCCAACTCAATACTCCCATATCTTACCTTGAGCTCCCTACCATAGCTAGCTTCCACTCCAGCGTGAGCACGACCCCCTCCATGCCTCGATGATGGAGAATCGGTAAAAATTTTAGGACCGATCCTGTCCATCCATCACACTCGATTTTGGGGTATACTCCCACAATTCGAGCAACAATTGTCCCAATTCACACTAGGAGAGCCCCTTGAGTAATTTCAAAATCCCAGAGAGTTTCCTAGAGCATTCCAAAGCCTCCAAAGCTCAGATTTGTTTCTCCCATGCATACCCGAAATAGGGGAGGCCAATCCGAAGTCCCATTTGCTCAATCCTTCATTAAACCTCAATCACCCTTGCACACACCATCACCACACCTCATCGAGCAATACCAAGTCATTTCCCAAGCTTCCAAGCTACCGAAGGTCCAAGTTCGATCAAAGTCGAAGCTTCTACGTGTGTGGATTGGTCATCCGAGTGGTTGACTTCAAATTGAGGTCCAAGCTTCTCAATAGAGCTTCTTCTCAACTAAGCGATGCTACCTCAATCGATCCCACCACTAGGACATCAGCTCCGATGAGGTAATTCCTCAAAATCATCCATTTAGGAAAAAATGGTTTGTCCTTTTCAAAGGAAATTTGTGTGTCATGCATTTTTGATCGTTGGATGTGTTTGCCTTCTTCTCCAGATGGTGTGGGATCAATTTGATCCCAATTCGAGCTTTGGCGAGCTCAGATCGAATGGAGAAAGATGGATGCTATCCATCTTTTGCCATTCATGAAGGAGACAGATCACAGGTTGTCTGTTCCACATAACCAAAATGGATGGCCCTGATCTAATCACGTTAGATCTGCCTCTGTTTCCTCTTTAATCATAAGATCTGATCGAGGCCATCTAATCTTAGATTAGATGGTCCACGGGAAAGTGCATCCACCATAATCTGAGTCAGCTTCCTAATTTGACAACTTAAATAGCCTATCCTATCATGCCACTTGGAAAGCGCACGTTGTGTTAGCAGTCACGTGGTGCCGATGGGATTAAGGGTTAATTATGGCTATTTAAATTAATTTTTAAGACTGAAACTTCTTAGAATCATAACAAATCCTAGAAAAAAATTCATAAAATATGAATGAGGACTCATTTTAAAGGTATTTCAAAGGAGAATCCAAGAAAATTATTATTGATTAATTTTGAATAGTAATTTCTGCTTACTTAAGGTTTAATCAATAATTTAATTAGCCTAATTACTCTCTAATTAATTATCAAATTAATTTCAAACTTTCTAGTGATGTTTAGGGGATGACCTCTCTCTCCCCTATTTTTCTTGGAATTTATTGGATAGTTAATTAGAAAAATTAATTGATTAAGTCTTAATTACTATGTTAGCTTAATTAGTAATAATTAATCAAATTAATAGGGAATTGATCCATCAATTGAGTTCATTAGCCTCTGTTAATAGTGGAGAAACTTAGGGAAATGGGTTGGGACCCCTCTTCCAATCTTTTCCTTAAGTCTTCTTCATTCCCTCTTTAAAATTAATTAATGAAGACTCATTAATTAATTAATTAATTAATTAATTTAATCAAAACCCAAATTATATTTGAACTTTAATTAACTAATTAAAAAGATTTAGGGATTGAGACTTAGGCTTCTTTCCTCGTCTCTTCCCCTAAGTCCATCTCATATTGTTGATTAAAGATAATTAGGACTTAATTTGATAATTAATGAACTTAATTAACTTGATAAAACCTAGCTTTCTTAATTAACTCTTAGGTAGCTCTTTGGGTGTTCAATAACCTAAAAAGAGAGCTAATGAAATTATGGTTAGCTCACATATGTGGAAAAACCATAAAAATAATTGAGTCCTTTAAGCTTAATTAACTATTAATTATGAGCCAATTGTATTAGGACCCTTTCATTTCTTAGGAGTAGTGCTAATTTACTTTTCTTGTGGTTGCATCTCATGTTGGCTCATCATTATTTAGTTAATTAGCTTAAGGTGATGTAGGTAAGGGTCTAATTAATTAATTTAATTCATACCTCATCCTAATTAAGCCATAAATCAACCTAATTACTTTTCATTAAATCAAATTAACTCACATATGGGGAATGGGATTAGGATTAGCAAACTTTTTACACATTTCTTAAGTTAAACCAAACATAAAGATAAAAAATGGCTTTAAGAAACTTTGGTTTATTTTTAATGAGTTTGTTTAATATGATTCTCCTTAGGACTTAGTTTGATTGAAAGAAATTACATGCTTGTGTTTTTTTATTTCCATCCAATCATGTTAAAATGTTGTATGCTACTTGTATTCATACATTCATTTCTTTCAAATTAATAAAATGAAAATGATTTCCTTTATGTCAATTTGCATGTGTTGACTTAATTTGAAATATGTGTGCTATTATCATTATTAAATCTCAAATGTATTTTCAAAAGCGTATTAATGAATGATAAAATATTTTATGACTTTAGTTATGTATACATAAAAGGTACATGTTAATATAAGTTTAGTGTATGAAGTGAAGTCGCTTTCTTACATTTATAGGTTGATTTGTATAAGTTTGAATGCTAATGGGCATATTAGTCTGGACATCCCAAGTACACATGGCTTTAAGTAGTCCCAAGGAGGTTCCTACCTCACTCCTCTGGTGCGGAACAATGGTGACATATGTGTTTGATTTCATTCTTATGCATTTTGACATTAGAATTGGGATAGAGCTTTGATTCATTTATACAAATTAATTAAATAAACTAAACTCTACTTTTGCATGGTTTTCTATTCTTATAGTTGCTTATACATCCATATGTATTTAAGAATAGTAAATTATATTACGACATTGAGCTTTAAGTAGCCCCAAGGAGGTTCCTACCTCGCTCCCGTGGTGAAGAACAATGGCGATGTACTTGCTAAAAACTTTCATACATTTGAATGTATATTTACCTAATGAATGAAAATCCCCCTATTTTCTATTAAAAAGACATGCATTCATATTTTGTTCAAGTGGTTGGATTGATTAGTCATATGATTTAGAGTTCTTTTCTTATGCTTTTTTTATAAGAATTTAGATAGAGTTTTAAATTAATATGGGAAAAATTATTCAACCAAATGAAACATCAATTCCAAGTACATTTTCTTACATTCATCATTTAAGTGTGCTAAGATACAAATTCCATGTATAGGTATGTTTAAGACTTAATCATATGCATGCCATATATATATATATGATGGAAAGATATGTGTTATGTGGTAATAATTAATTCCAAATTAATCTTAAGATGCCTTTATTATTGAATGAGATTATTTAAAGTGAACCTAAATGTAGGACTAATTAAAATATGTAATAAGCCATTCACTAAAGGAAATTCGTTTAATTAATTTGCTTTAGATGTGGCTTAAGGTAGGGATGAGAGAAAGTGATCCTCCCTTTCTTCTCTTTATAACACTTAGTTGTTAGGTGTAAGCCAAGATGAAACAAAAGAAAACATTAAGTAAAATTTACAAATCAACTAAGCCACTTAAAGTGAAACTGTCCTTCAAATTAAATCTCTTCTAACTTAGAAAATATTAACTCTAAAGCCTTGTTAGGACATACCACACGAGCTTTAACACACAAATTAGAATTAAGTCACCACTTCTAGCTTTATGTTAGCGCATGGTTTGATGTATGCTTTGTTTTGTGATGTATTGTTGTAGACTGAATGTTACGGTGTATGTTTTATAGATTGGATGTTAGGCCGTGATTAGCCTAATCATATTTTCTATAGAAGATTGTGTTTAAGGGGCACTTAAAATAAATATAAATGCTCTCTTTTGCAGGTTGCTTATCCCCTAAGCATAATTTAAATTAGGATAGGTGGACTTGGTTACCCATGTGTCGGGTGCTAACTCCAAATTATACATATAACTGTTTGGGTTGTATGGTGTGTTTAGGTAACACTTATTTTGTAGGTGTAGTTAGATTTTCTTTTTTTATTTTTTATGTAATTATGCATTAGGATTTAGGATTAGTGTTCTGGGGGATTAGGATGAGCGGAGGCTAAAAGGCTTTGTCATTGGAGGCCTCGTGATTCCTTTGAAACAAAAAAAATCCAAATGAAGAAATGGAGGAGATATGAAGATATGAAGATATGAAGACCCCCATAACATGTATTCATTTGTATAATTGTAATTATTATTTCATATATCAGGTTGTATAAAGGTATAGCTCGGCTACCCATTCTTCTTTTCGGGTTATACGGTGGTACCCAACCGCACCAGCCTATTATTCTTTCATGTTGAGTTTATAAATTGTTTAATGATTTGTTTACATTGTGCAATACAAATGGCATGTATTTTCTTAGTTTCTTCATGTATGATGATTTAATGTGTGGCTTGGATTCGGTTAGGCTCTTAGGAAAAACAAATTTTTTTATCCCAATTACAACTCATAATCTAATTTTCTAAATAACTCATAACATCATTTAAAGCTTAGGTATTAAATCAAGATAATTAAAAGATTTACAACCCCTTAGTTGAATGTTGTATGCTTAATATCATGCATATCATATTATTTCACTCTTGCTAAGAAAGGGTTTTCACCCTTGCACGATAGGGGAATACTTGACCTTGAGAGTCTTCTCTGTGGTGGAAAACACTTCTTTCTCTTTGATTTAGCCAATAACACTATTTTATCATGCATTTAGGCATATAAAATCCTATAACCTTTGTCAAAAAGAAGAGTCCAAAATTAAATAAAAATTAATAAACTTTGTATTAGATTAAGTCATTATTCATGCCACTCATGCTCTAGTCTCTTAGGGAGTGAGTTTAAGGACTTTAATTTTCTTCTAAATAATAACAGCTTAACCATCTTGCAAAATATATGACTTGACAACATGGTTTTAAAATGTAGGAGGAGTTAGCTGGCTACAACTCCAGGTGATTATAAGTCCAGCGGTTGGGTGATTTACTCTTTCTTATGGAGGTAAATAATATACCCATCTTCTCTTAGATTTAGGTCATGCTTTGGTCCTAGCTAAAGCTCCCTAGATTTAGAATCTGAGGTTATTGTTTCCCCTCAGGCTATAAGCATAAATCCTCACCTCTTAGGCATTTCCATAATCTTATGTTGTGGAATCATAAGTCCTAGTTTTCTAATAAAATTTTAACTCAAACATATAATTCTCTTCAATTTCAAATATATATAGCCCATCAATAGGAGAGTTTGGGATGCTCACTAGATTTTCTAGTATCATGAGAATCCCCTACTCATCTCCTTCTAGCTTCAATAATAAGCCTCTTTCTTGATCTATTTAACTTGACTTTGCAAACATTGCCAATTTTTTGATAGTCCTATTTTTGAAATATTTGGAGACAACAATTGCCTACTTTAATCATGAGTATCCCTAAGGAACTCACCTTCCTTATAATGTAATTAACTATGATGGTCGGGCCTGACCCTATAAGGAACTTTAGAACCCAGTTTAAATAAACCCTACTTTATTCATTCATATAATGTAGGGGAAAAATCTATGGTATGTTCAAAGACCCATCATGCTTTAGAAGTCCTTATTAGGTGATTAGGTCCATTATAGGGTTGTGATTTCTATCTTTCGTGATAGTGCACTATTTCTTGATGACATACCCGATCACCTTAATAAGTACACCATCGGATCTGCGTGGTGTCCCCCCATATGCATATGAACTAAAAATAAACACCACATATTTTTCTGGTGACTTCGCTAGGGAAGTTTTCTCTCTTCATCTCTAGTAGACAATTATTATCTCCAAGCATCGATAGTGAACTTGTATTTCATATAAGTCCAAGACTATCTTTCCTTCCATTGACACATAGTTTATTTCATTCTTAAGCAAAGCTAGCCAATATCCTCTAGGTTTTAGGACATCACTCCCTATAGGTCTTGAAACTCCTATAGGTTTTCCCTAATAAGTAATAAATAAATAAAAATTCACTCATGAAAGGAGATGACAAAAAAATTTAGAACCTCCTTACCACTAGCTTGGTGAGGCAAGGTTCATCTTAATGATTAAGAAAATAAACTCTTTTGCAAAATGCCACTTTCCAAAAGCACATTTCTAGAAACTCACATAATAAATAATTTTGCACAAAATTTTAAAAAAGCAAAAAAATCATATAACCAAACCTCACTTAACAATCCCCATGATTGTTACATGTAGATTCTTTTTTCAAAATCAAGATCAAAATCTTTTTTTTAAAAGCTTCTTTTTGAAAGTAGCTATCTCCATTCTACATGCTCAAATTTGTTGAATGAAGATTCTATTTTCAAATAAAATCATAGTAAAAAATTGAAACTCCACTTAACATATTTCACATTGCTAAAGTTGGAGTTTCCCTCTCTTTCAAAAGCACACTTTTGGAAATGACCACCATCATTCAACATACCTAAATTTGTTGAATGAAGATTCTATTTTTATATAAAATCATAGCATAAAATTGAAACTCCACTTAACATATTTCACATATGCTAAAGTTGGAGTTTCCCTCTTTTTCAAAAGCACACTTTTGAAAATGACTACCTTCATTCAACATACCCAAATTTGTTGAATGAAGATTCTATTTTCAAAAAACATTATAGCATAAAATTGAAACTTCACTTAACATATTTCTCATATACAAGAGTTAAAGTTTCTCTCCTTTCAAAGGAAAGAAATCACGCATGAAAGCAAGACATATCATTGAACTCTATTTAACATACCTAAACTTGTTAAATAGATTTCCCTTTTTAAATAAAAAAGCATATCACATTTGATTCCTACTTAACATACCAAATTTATTAAGTAAGAATCCCATTTTCAAAAAAAAAAAAAAAAAAAAACCATATCACATTTGACTCCCACTTAGCGTACCAATTTTTTTAACTGAGAGTCTCATTTTCAAGAAATCATAATCACATTTGATTCGTACTTAACATGCCAAATTTGTTAAGTAAGAATCTTTAAATCATATCACATTTGATTCCTACTTAACATGCCAAATTTTTTAAGTGAGAGTCTCATTTTCAAAATATAAATTAGATCACATTTGGCTTCTACTTAACATACCAAATTTGTTAAATGGAAGTCTCATTTCAAAAGCAAACAAAACATAAATCATAATGACAATTGACTCCAACTTAACATACCAAATTTGTTAAGTGAGAGTCCCATTTTCAAACACAAATCAAATCACATTTGGTTCTTACTTAACATACCAAATTTATTAAGTAAGAGCCTCATTTTCAAATCGAACAAACATATATCAAACACATTTGGCCTCTACTTAACATACCAAATTTGTTAAGTAAGAAGCCCCACTTTTAAATCAAATGAACATATATCACACACATAATCAATCACCACAAGCAAATATTTTTTACAAAATTTCTAAACATACAATCACAACCTTTCCTTAGCATACCTAAATTTGGCAAGTAAAATTTTTCAAAATAAAAATTTTCAAACAAGATAAGAACACAAATATCTTTAAAGGTCTCTCCAAATATCTGAACCCCACCCAACCTACTTAAATTGGTTGAGTATGGGTTCTAAATCAAAATCATATGGCGAAGACTCTCCTCACATATCAAAACTCTCTACTGAGCCCCACTTAACATAACTAAAGTAGTTGAGTGTGGGTTCAAATTTCTAAATCAAGTCTAGAAATTATTTCTGAAGGTGAATACCAAGGTGAGGGACTGATTCAGTTATATTTTCAACAAATGCAGAGTTTCAGCTCAGTTAGTTTATTTTCAGCTCAATTCAGCACACATGGCTCCTAGCAAGTTTGTGTTCTCCTTCCCATCTGGTGTTGACTTGGCCTTGGATCAGGCCAAGCTCACCTCACCCACTATACATCTGATTCAGTTTGGTGACAAATTCAAGATTGTGCGAGTTACTTGTGAGGGGACAATCCTCACTTCAGTTAATAGGGAGGAGATGGCATGACAAATGCCACTCATTCACTTTGGCATGCCTTCTGACTCTGAGTTTAGGGCAGGTCCCCACAATGAGAACAGTTGCTTCAGTATGATCATTTCCAGTGGTATCACTAGTAGTGTCAGTGGTTTCCCTGTCTGTTCTATCAGTTGTTCATCCTGTTACCTAGATGAGGGATGACACCTCCTCGTTGGTCTCCTCAAAGGGGAAGGCTATTTTGGTCCCTGAGATAGTCTCCCCTACCTTTAAGGTAGGTTCCAGCTCCTGCCCTGCTCAACTAACCTGCACTCAGTGCCATAATAAGAGCTGAAAGGTTAAGTGACATCACGAGCGAGCAGCTGTAAAGGCAGAGGTAGCATCCCATGTTGTAGAAGAGGGTTCACCCCGGGAGGTCTCCCCCTTACTTAGTGGCAATAAGTTCTATCCCCTCTCAGGCTCAAATGGAGAGGAAGATTATAGGAGGGTTGCAGCATCGCCTCCACCACCTGCTTATTATGAGGCGCCGGCTAAGGAGAGGATGAGGCCCTATGCTTGATTACATTTAGTTATTCCCCAAATAGGCAGAGCCCATGGATGCACGGAGTTCAGTGTGTTATTCGACTTGAGGTCTTTGATCCCTAGGAGCGTTAGTGATCAGAAACACAGAGCTAGATACACAGAGGCCCAAGTGGTAGTGCAGACATATAGGAGAAAGAGGAGGAGGTAAGCCCGGTAGTTAGTAACCTCTGCTCTTATGGATTTTCTAGGTTGGAAGGATATCAGAGTTGATCATAATGATAGTATAGTACTCACAAGCGCAGTCAATTATAGGAGGAGAGCTTCTGCTGAGCAGCAGCCGGTGCCTCCACCACACCGCACCACACGTCATCCATCTTCACCAGTATATGTTCCAGCATCCCCTGTGCCGGCCAAGACACATAAGTCTGCATCAGGGAAGACAAAAGCTCTATTAGTGATCTAGCTACGGCTTCTGGGTCCCATTCCATCTACTCCACCCATTGAGGTGAGGTTGAGCTCTCTTCTGGAGCCTTTCACTTTGTATGGTGAAGAAAGGAATGGCACCCAATAGCATCACCTCCCCACCACCTCAAGAAGTGAAGTAGAGGGGAGGGTGATAGTTTTGTAGTTCCTATGGTAGTAGATCCCCTTAGAGGTAGCACTCCATCGATAGTAGGCAGCATGAGCATGTATCTTCTAGTGAGCATAGTCCTCTCGGAGATGGCACTCCAGTGGCAGGCAGTATCAGATGCATTTCTGTAAGTGAGCACAGTCGATCAGTAGTGAATGTTTATACCAACATAGTTATACCATTCCTTGAATGACATTATAACATAGTATTTTGTGAAGAAAAGAGAGATCCTAGGAAGCGACTAGTCTGATTATGAGGAAGGAAAGGTTAGTTTTGACCCTGATGAAGATGATTTGTTGGAGGACTCGGCTGAGATCCACATGGTCAATACTAGGAGCTCCTTCCAGCGAGACCAGCAGAGTCAGGAAGGTATTGTGGTTGAAGATGATGATGTCGTCCATTCAGCTCAGCACCTCCTCCACCAGCTTAAATAGAGAGATGATCATATTGACAAGATGGGGAAGAAAATTGAGGAGTTGATGGAAGTAGCAAAGATTGCAGAACTCAACCCGCCACCCTTCTTATAGTAGCCAATGAGTTGGCACATACCTTAGATCACCCTAGATGCAATCCCACAAAGGAAGATAGTGGTAGCTTTCATAGGAAGGTAGTGGATAGAACCTCCATGCATGAGAAAGATATCAAACACATGGTGAAATAATAGGTGAGGGAAGCCCTGGCACAAGCTTGAGGTGGCTCATCTGTTCCAAAGGGTAAATCCTACCTAAAGGAATTTGATGCAGTCCAATATCCTTAGGGTTTTGTGCCACCTTCTTTCAAATTATTTGATGGCAGTGGGAACCCTTTCCAACATATTGTACATTTTAGGGTCGGCTGCTGCAACACTGGAGGTAGCAATGCCCTTCTTTTTAGACTGTTTGTTAGCAATTTAGCGGGTGTTGTGTTTGATTGGAATGTTGAATTTCCCAACAGTTTGGTAAAGACATCTACTGAGTTGGATCACCTCTTCATCAAAGGATTTGCTGGATCTCAGTAAAGGGTTACTGTAGGAGACCTCGTTGTAGCAAAGCAAAATCCCAACGAGTCCCTTGTTGATTTTAATCTCAGGTGGTGAAACCTAAGTATGAAATGCTAACCACAACTGTCCGAACAGCATGCAATAGAGATTTTCTTGAAGAACATCCATGACCTGATTGCTTTTAAGCTCAAGGGGTTTACAATCAAAAACTTTGAGAAGCTAATTAAAAAGGTGGCTAGTCTACAAGAGGAAGCTAGTTTCCTTTCCGACCATCAAGCCCAAACCTCAGAAAGCATTTGATATCAAACTAGGGGTAGTCACAATAGTTGATAAGGGGAAGCAGTCAACTAGGGTTTAGTCACATAGGCCTTTAGCTCTGCCACCTCGTCTATCACCACCTCAGTTTCCATAGTGGTCACCACTGCCGCCTCCTCATTAGCATCCTCAATAATAGTATTCCTACCTTCCACCATGTAGCTATAACTTACCTACTCTTATGGATAGATTGAATAAGCCTTATTCATTCAAGAGGGAGGTAGTCAGGAAGATCTTTAAGAATCTATTGAAGAAGCCTGATTTACAGCTACCAGAGCCTAAGAGGGTGGATGAAGTGGGCAAGAGTCATGATCCAAATGATTTCCCTTACCACCGCATGTTAGGATATGTCTTAGAAGATTGCATTACCTTTAAGGACTAGCTTGAGCATAGCTTCAAGTCGGGTGCCATTGTCATCCCTAAAGAATACCTATTAGAATAACTTTCTAGTTCTGTTAGAGTAATCCTTGGGGATACATGCAATCCTCTTAATAAAAAGGAAGGTTGGGATATCTCCCTATCCCAAACCTCCAATAAAATCATTTCTAAGATTAGAAAACTACCCTTTTAGGTGCTTGAGGTAGCTCAAACCTCCAACTACAAAGAAGGTTTGCAAGTTGCTAAGGACAACTTAAGGGAGGTAGGAGCTCAGCAGTAACAGTGATAGCCTTCACTTGCCCAGAATAGTATAGCAGCATAACCATCGATTGGTTCCAACACTCTTTCCATAGTTTTAGCTACAGTTCCTTCAGTCAACTCTTCTTCTAGCAGCCATATTATATCGATGGAGGGGGGGTGCCAAATCCCTCACTCCCCTTACTTTACTTGATTTCTACTTTGTACCTCCATCCAAATCTAAGAAATCAATGAAGAAAGCTTCCTTACATTTGTCACTTTTGATGATCTTCATGATTTTATTCCTATAGAAGCTCTCAAGTTTAAAAATAATAACTCAAGTTCCAATCATTCCTCTTCTGATTTAGAAATGGATTATACATTCCTAAATCACATAGGTTCACCCATTGAGCTTGATTTGGAGTCATCTAACTTTGATAATCCTATAGGAGAAGTTGTAGGTACAATGAGTATAACTTTCCATTAAACCATCTCATGAAGTCAAAGTCAACCTCCCTTGTGGCAAAGTTTTACCTCTAGGGTAGCACCTCGTGATAAGGGTAAACAAGTCATTGGTTCAAGCGATCAAGTAGCCCCTCCATAGGATGCTCCACCTATGGATATGCTTGTTGAGAACCAGCCCAAAGTTGACTTCAATGTCCTCGCTTACCTGAGAAAGTTTCTAGCTATGCTAAGCATATATAATGCCCTTGTCCTATCTAAAGAGATGGGGGAACCTTCTCAATCCAAATATGCTTAGCTCAGCTGAACGATAATGGAGAGGAGGCATGTTATTTAAGAGAAGCCCATGGAGTTACATTCACCAATGAAGACCTTCTTTCGGGGATAGTTGATCATAACTGTCCCCTCTACATCAAGTGAATATGGGCAGATTCATACTCTCCAGGGTGTTAGTTGATCTAGATGCATCAGTGAACATGATAAGTCTAAAGACCCTTGCCTACCTGATTTACATCTCTGAACTCTGAAGAGATTGGATGATATTGAGTGGATTCAATGAGTAAGGCGAGAGGGCTTTAGGTTCCATAGTATTTCCATTAGGGATAAATGACTAAAAGACAGAAGCCAAGTTCTACATAATTGATTCAAACACTTCTTTCATTACTTTGCTCAGGAATCCTTGGATACATGAAAATAAGATGGTTCCATCCTCTCTACATCAATGCATCCAATTTCAAAGAGGTGGAATTCAAGTATCTTGTGTCAAAGGAGACTTGAAATTTTTTTAGTTAGAGATGCAAGATATGAGGATGACCTACTATCTTCCTCAAAATTAGAAATTCTATTCTGAACTTGGGAAAGTTCAAACAAAAGAAAAAAAGAAAAAAAGAAAAGAAAATGAAAAGAAAAGAAAAAAAAATAATGAAAATGCAAGTGAGCGAGAATCAAACACTGAGGAAGAAGTAGAGCCTGAAGTTAGATTCGACCCACAGTTCATTCCTCCATACAAACACATGGGTAGGATGACTCGACCCCCACCAAGTAGAGGAAGAGGCAGATCTATAGACGATTCCAGAGGTGGAAGACCTCCTTGCTGGTGGCCAGCCAGTAGGAGCTATGTTCCAGCTCATAAGAGTACCCCTACTATCCACATAGACTTAGAATCTACTTTGGAGGATGAGTCTCATGTGGTTAGCATGCCAATCAACCCCTCTCAGTGGGTCCCTTTGGTGGTGACATTCAAGCCAAACAGGGATGAAGACTAGCCCTCTGAATAAAGCATGAATGTATCCAAGTTAATATTAGAATAGTCAAATAGTAGTTTGGGAACTTTAGCTCTAACCCCACTTTTCTCTCAGAAAGTTGAGGGTTTGGTAGTTAAGGAAGCCCCCAAGTCATTCGTAGATGTCAAGCCAAAAATATTTTTTGTTAGGAGCATCATCCTTAAGTCAGGAAGCTGATGTAGAACTTGAGGATGATTCATATAAAGATTTAATATAATTGCCTTTTGATTGGTATTGCCTTGTGTTCTTAATTTAGAAAGATTAATCCACATACTTGGTCTAAACACAGGTCGGATTACTTTGAAAGGTTATGGGACAACCAAAGCAGATATTCTCAATCAAGACCAGGACTAGGATTTGACACAGTGGGTCTAGTCGATGATGACAACCATTGCCTAGTCATCACCAATCATTTGAGTCGATAGGTTCTTTTCAAATCATGCTAACTCATATGAGGAGGTTTAGAAATTTTAGATGATCCAAATGAGTTTTAAGTCAAAGATGCACCTGAGTTTGAGAAGAGATCAACCATCGATGAACTCAAAGAAATCAACTTAGAAATAAAGAAGATCCACAACATCGCAGTTCCTTGTTGAATGAAGAAGAAACCAATGACTTTGTTAGGCTATTAGAGTTTAAGGACTTGCATGAAGTTATGAAAGAAATGCCGATTTATCTCAGCGTCAAACTAGCAATATATCCTAATGCTAACCCTATCAAGCAAGCTCCTAGATGCATGCGATTTGACATTGAACAACAAGTCATTTTTGAAATTGAGAAACTAATCGATGCTGGGTTTATCAGGAAAGAAATCCTACCTTGTTGGCCAGTGTAGTTCTAGTTAAAAAAAAAAAGAATAGTCAAATTTACATAAGCGTCAATTTTTGGGATCAAAATAAAGCATGCCCTAAAGATGAATTTTCACTACCAATTTCAGAACTGATGGTGGACATTGCCTCATCTCATATAGTCTTCTCTTTCATAGATAGGTCATCTAGCTACAACAAAATTAAGCTGGCCCCTGAAGATGAGAAAAATACTACTTTTTGAACACCCATCAGAATCTATTATTACAAGGTCATGCCTTTTGGCCTTAAAATGCTAGTGTACATACATAGCGGCCATGACTTCGGATCTTCAACAAAATTATTCATCATTAGGTTGATATTATGTTGATGATCTTGTAATCAAAAGTAAAGAAAAGAAGACCATCTCTTTAACTTGAGTAGTTTTGAACGGTTAAGATAATTTAACCTTAAAATGAATCCCCTGAAGTGTGCATTTGAAATAGCTTCAGGGAAATTCCTTGGGTTTATTGTCTGGCACCATAGAATAGAAATCAATCTGGAGAAGATCAAAGCTATCTTAGAAATGCCACCCCCTAAAAGTCTAACTCAACTCAGATCATTTCAAGGGCGGTTGGCGTATCTAAGAAGCTTCATTTCCAACCTATCAAGAAGATGCCAGCCATTCTCAGCACTTGTTGAAAAGGATGCCAAGTTTAAGTGGGATGATAAGTTCCAACATATTTTGAATACATCAAGCACTACGATGGACGCTAATTCTACCCTATCGCAAGCCATTGATATTATATACTTTTATTAAGACTCCTTTACTTTGTTGGCCCAAACTAATGATGAAGGGAAGAGAATGCACTACTATCTCGGTCATCAATTAATCTCGATGAGGCAAACTACCCACTTATTAAAAAGCACCACCTAGCTTTAATCTTTACATCCCAAAAGCTACGCCATTACATGCTTTCTCATAAGCTGAATCTAATCTTCAAGATTAATCCATTGCAATATCTCATGACACAGCCGACGCTATCCAAACAGTTGGCATGTTGGTCCATGATTTTATCATAATTCGACATCACTTTTGTACCCCTTCATGCGGTGAAGGGACTAGCACTAGCAGATTTCTTAACCACACACCCACTTCCTGCTGATTCTTCGCTTAATGATGACCTCCCCGATGAATAAGTCATGAACTTAGGGGAAATTAACATTCATCATTAGTAGATGTATTTTGATGGTGCGGCTTCCTTTCATAAAGGAGAAGAACCATGATCTACTCTTCCGTGAAGGCGGTAGGAATGGTTCTCCTAACTGGACCATGATGTGATGAGATTCAACGAGACTCTCTTGAAGGGGGGGTTATCATTCCCAAAAAAGATGATGAGTTAGATTACAGGAAACCATTCAAGGATTATCTAAATACAAGCAAACTATCTTATGAGAAGTCATTGGAACATCAAGTGAAGTAGAGAGTCCTCTCATACACTCTCATGAATGACACCTTATACCGCCAGTCTTTTGATCATATGTGGTTACGTTGTTTGGACAAACACGAATCCCATAAGATCATGACCGAGGTACACTCAGGTTTATGTGGAGTGCATCAATCTGGTCTGAAGATGAAAACCAAGATTAAGAGACTAGGATACTGGCCCTCGATGATCACAGATTGCATGGATGTAGCTAAGAGATGCCACCAGTGTCAAGTGCACGGTGTGGTCTTACACTAACCACCTAACATTCTACAATCTACATTGGCCTCATGGCCATTTGAGTGTTGGGATACTGACATAGTGGGTCTTTCGATCCTCCTTCTTCCAAGGGTCATCTGTTCATTCTAGTTCCCAGTGATTACTTTTCCAAGTGGGTGGAGGTAATCCCAATCAGAGAGGTCACAACTTAGCATGTGCTCCAGTTTTTTAGGGACCATATCATATATATGTTCGGGGTGCCTCGATGAATTATATCTGATAATGGTACTGCATTCAAGAGCACTAAAATCAAAAACTTTCCCAGAGACACAACATAGATTGGAGATATTCTACCATCTATTACCCAAGAAAATGGCTTAGCAGAAGCCTTCAACAAAACTCTCATCCATATAGTAAAGAAGACACTCGATGATAACAAGCGGTAGTGACATGAGCAGATAGTTGAAGCCTTGTGGACTTACTTGCACATAACTCTCACTCAATCTATCACATTCTCCTTGGTGTATGGGTCTGAGTAGTTCTACCATTAGAGTCCAACTCCCATCATTAAGGATAGGCGTGGGTAG
>CM038220.1:61675473-61786006 GCA_021442155.1 Cymbidium sinense | reverse complement strand
TAGTTTAAAAAAAATTGAAAAAGGGGTGTACACTCATAAATTTGCAGAGTGTACACTTCAAAAATAACTTCAAAAAATCCAAAATTTTCCAGGAAACATCTCCAAACAGCTTATAATAATATGTACAAAATATATGACATGCCCCACAGTTTAAAAAAAAATTGAAAAAGGTTGTATAGTCATGGTATAGAGTGTACATTTCAAAATAATATAAAATCCCAAAGTATCCTTTAAAGAACTCAAATTTTCTCCTATTTGACGGTCGAAAGAAATGTGAAAACCCTAAATCTTTAAAGTTCAAGAATGCAACAAGAATTTCCTCATGGAGTCGTCGAGACGGAGAAAATGATATAATACTTCACTTTTTAATGCCCGAGATTTAGCAAAACTTTGGAGGAAGGTTGGATGCACTCCAGGAGAGGGAGCTGAGAACAATTTATGCATTACTAAACCCTGTTCAAAAATAAAAATACCTAAACTTTTAAGGGCTCGGAATCTGAAACGGTATCCATGCTATCCAACATGTTCAATCCCGCTATTTGAACGGGCCAGGTTGGGCCGGGTCCGAATAGCGTTAACGGCATCGCGAACGGCGTTATCGCGTTATAAAGTTAAGAAAAAATATTTTATTAGTGGACACGTGTTGAGATCGAGTCCGGACGTAAAGCTATGTCTGGATTCCACACGTAATATTTTCTCCTAAACAATGCATCAAAAGTTATGGTTCTGTTTTCAGCTTTTTTTTTTTTATTTTTTGATTTATTTGTTTGTTTATAATAAAAAAATTAATATGCTCTTTTTTTTTCCTCTATTTTTGTCTTCAGAAACTGAAAAAATAAAAAAAACTTTTAGTGTTGAAGACGAAAACAAAAGTAATTTAGTTTTTATTTGCATAATTTATTATTTCATCTATAGTTAATTCCAACAAAGTATTAATCATTCTATTTGATTTTTTTAATCTGCAATTAATTTGAGTTATTATCGTAATAATTAATTAATTATTGATCGTTTATGTAAAGCAATATTAAAACAATGAACTAAATAAGAAATTTAGTTTTATGCTGAATTATTATAATTAAATACTATTAAAGTTTAATGAACATAATTAGAAATCCATTTAATAACTAATTATTCTAGATATGATGCTAGACCGATTGGTTTGGTTATGAATAAATTAATAATTCCAATTTTAATAACCAAAAAATAAACAATAATAATACTAAAAATTCTAATTAAATATATGCTAATATCTAATTAGCCTAAAAATTCTTTAATAAACAATCTCTCTAGCCAATTAACTTACTAACTTCATCATATAATTAATTTTAATATTCAAGTACTAAAGCTTAATCATATAATTATAATCTAATTATCTGATAATTAATCTTATAAATAATTAATAATTGATTATCCAACTAATTTATTAGTTAACTATTAGATTATACTGAACTTATAATTAACAAAATAATAATAATAATAATAATAATAATAATAACAACAACAACAATAATAATAATAATAATAATAAAATGTAATATCTTGATAGAACATTTAATAATTTGTAATCGTTTTAGCTAAATCAAATAGATAATAAAAATAATTAAATTAAATTAAAAACAATTAATTATTATCAATTAAAATACTTATATATCTCTAATTAGTCATTAGGTTATACTTTCAAAATCGATGTCTTTTAGTCTGATTTGTCTAATCAATTGAAAAGTTTACTTAGAAATGCTACCAAGATAGGTGAAAACATATATTAATGTGTTTCCATAATTTTAGAAAATAATTTATTTTATCTTCAAAAGCAAAATTTAGCAAAGTGGTTTTAAACAATTTTTTTTCACATAAATACCTATTTTTTAAAAAAATATAAGTGAAAATAAGGTAAAAGTGTAAATTTAAATATGGCTAATGTTGCCAGTTAGAAGGATCTCAAGAAACTAATTAAAAATAGATATACCTAAAAGGGAATACCAACTACTAAAAGAACTGAAAAATAAATTATATTTAACAACAAATAGCTAATATTGCATAGTTTGTAGTTATCATAAATTTGAAGTTTAATGACACTTCAAATAAAAATATAACTAAATATTTAATTTTATCCAAACTATTTCTTTTAAAGTATGCCTAAAAATGATCCCTTTAACCACACTTTTATCACATTTTTTTCTTCTGCAATATTTAACCATTATTTCCCTGAAAAAATTTATTGAAGGATAAGACTATTCTTTAAGAAAATGTTAAAACGTACATTGATCTCTCTTTTCCAGTTGCATTATCGCTCTTCTCTTCTTATTCCTTCGTTTAAAATGTGGTGAGAGATTCAAAGATTAATTGCTTTGAAAAGTCAATTTCTACTTTTCCTCCAAATCCAAATTTCTCTTTATTCTAGATAATAATTTTATTAATTGTTTTGAGAAATGTGAGGCAAATTCATTAATATTAAATAGAAAAAAAAAGAATTATTATAAAATATGTTGAAGGTGAAAATTGTTTAACCTAACTTGCAAAAAAAAAAAAAAAAAAAAAAAGAAAAGAAAAGGCTTAAAAAAAGTAACTAAGTTGGCAGCAATAATCACTAACACTAGGCAGGCTCTAATCTCCAATGCACAATCCATTTTAAACTGATAAGTGGCACAAAATAAGAAAACTTTGAGGATGGGTCGAACGATGCGGCTTCTGATAATATCAAATAGTAACATTGGAGGGGACAAAATTGAATTTCAACTTATCTTAGCCAGCCTTGCTTTATCTTTAGCCTATTAATTCAAGTTGTTAATTTTACAACTGCTTCATTTTGCTGAACCCCACTGTAGGAAAAAGAAAGCTTTCGTTCGATTAATTAAGCCTATTGCACGGTTAAAATTGCTAAAAAAAATATTTGCAATAGTTTTGAAGCTGTTGCATATTCACTACTACTACAATGCATTGTAATGATATTTAGCAGCAGTTTTGCAATCACTGAGTATTGCATGCTAAAAAATTAGTTACGGTAGAATAAAACTTCACGTCTTAGCTTCGTTAGTAAATTCAACATGCACGTAGATAGTTGGAAAGGGAATAAGAAACTCCATAATTTTTACGTGGAAAAATCCTAAAAATAGGGAGAAAAAATCACACGGTCTAGCCCAGTACAAAAGCTCTATTATATATCTGTTTTGGAGCACAGAGTTTAAATTTTCCTGATAATAGGATTACAAGTTTGTATGTGAGAAATCTTGACCATGAGAATTCCATAATCGATGTAACTATCTGATGGTAGTTGAGAAATAGTTGGTGGCGGTCGGCGATGACAAATAACATCGGCGATCACGGTGGTGATAATGACTTGACTTTAGTTCTCTCGCCTCCCAAGTTCGCCTTTAGCTCCTCCTCCCTTAATGACAAGAATGAGGTCTTATTTATAGGATTCTTAGAGGAGGTATTTTGGTTATTGTAGCCAAAATCTCAAAACACTTCATCAGACTGTTCATATCGATCCATTTGATCATAGATAGTTTTTTTTGGTGATTTGATCATTCAAAAGATTTTCGATTTGAGTGATCTTAGGCTCGTTGGATTCGTCTTATCGAGTCGCTCGATTCGATTATAAGCATGCAAAATTTAGAAGTCATTTGATCATCCACTAAGTGTTTTAAAGTTTTCATATGTAGCTTTTGCCGATTTGAGCTCATTTGGACTTGATTTGACGATTAGCATTATTGGACTCATCAGTCATTTAATTTGATTGAATATATGCTTTAACTTGAAATTCATGCTTAATTTATAAATTTTAGAGATATATATCACTGAGCAAGCTCATCACTAATGCTTTTGAAACAATTATAACTGCTATGTTTATGTTAATTGGAGTGGCTATAGCTATTAGTATTCTTCTAGATTTGCAATGGTTAAAATCATTGGAGGATTCTAAATTTTTTTTTTATAAAAATGGCTTGATAATAGATTAATTTCATAACATATTATAAAATATATGCATTATATACTACCTATGAAGTATAATAAGAGCAATAATAAAGTATATTGATCTACAAATTTAAAATAACATAGAAAATATCAAGTAACTACATATATTCATATATGAAGTACATTCTAAAGAGAAATTAAGCAAGTAAACCATTAGACTATGATGAACTTAAGTGCATTTATACATTTAATAACACAAATGTTAAACATCACAGAGTCATAATACACAATTTTAAGTTAAAAAAGGAATGAAGACATCTTTTTACAATAATATTTTAAAAATGGTTAAACACACTCTCTCTCATTCTCTTACTCCCCTTCCTCTTATCTTATTCCCTCACTTTTGTGGGCTCCAAAAATCCGAAAATTCGCCACCAACCTCTCACATTGAAGAGAGTATGATTTAAATATCGTGTAATTTTCGAATGCAGGATGAAATAGTAGATAAGACACTTGCAGGAGATTTTTCTCATTTTGTGAGGACTTTAGATCTAATTTCAGGTTTCCTATAGGAGCAAGCACCTATAATTAATTACCCCTCTTAATGCTGGGAGAGAACTTTCAATTAAGGCTAGTCATTAGATCGCTGAATGCGTAGAGTATAGTAACAACATATGGAGTTTTGAAATTTGGGGTTTAGAATTTATAAAATTCACCATTTTAGCATAAAGCGAATGGTTGAGAGAATGATGAAGTGCCCGATCTAAATCCCATAGTTACGTCATCCCAAGTGTCGCGGTCCACAGTCTACACTTGTCAGGAGGTAGTCAATCCAACTGAAGGATTCTTGAAGAATATGGGTTACATCGTCCAAGAAATCTCTTGTAGACCTGGGGTGATGTTTGTCTATGGAGACAAGCTTAAGCTTACCTTATATGACAGAAGGCTTTTTTGCCTATTAGTTTGTATAATTCACAACTCAAAGGGTAGAGCCATTGGGAGCATCTTACTATCGTGATATAATATAAGTGTCATTTAGCGATACCCATCATAGAGGACTCTAGAATCTTGCATATATGTGGGCTCTTGGTAAGCTACGTAATAAGACACTAACATGAGATTAAGTGAAATGACATGGTAGAATACTTGATTTGACTTTGACTCATTTGAAAGCTAGAGTTTATTAATTTGTCACCCCAGACAAACAATTGCGGAAGGTGGGTTGAATTTTAGTTTTATGTTTTTTAAATTGATGATTTTCATTTAGATATTTATAGCTTAATGACATATCATTTCACATTTGGTTTGACACTTAATTTGAGTTAGTTTGATCTAAAATTATAATCATACTTTGATAAGTATTCCCTGTTGAAATCTTCATTGACATAATCATCGTTGGGGCTTATGAGTTTGTTTGATTTAATTTATTATTTTAAATTTTGTCTATTAGTTTAATAATGAGGATCGGATCTACTATTATTTGATAATTAGCTTCTCGGATATTTTAAGTTAAAATTTTTATAATAATTCAATTTTTAGGTTTAGTTCGGATCAGACAGCGGGAAGCAACTTCATCCTCGACAAGTTTAAGCATTTAGTGTAGTGTGAATGCGTATTTAGTAATTTAGATAATTTTATTTCTAAATGAGATTGATTTTATATTTTCATTTAATTTCAACTTCTTTATGTAGCTTTTGAGATATTAAAATTTGCACTTTAAATCTCATGTGAACACGCAGAAATTTATTCTTAGATAATTTTATTTGATTAATGAAATCATTGATTTTGAAAATCATAATTAGAATAAAATTTATTAATTTTTAATTGAAGGCCTATAATTTTATAGAATTTAATTTAACATCGATCTCCTTTGCGAAAAATTGTAGATCCGGTGGCATTAAAGGCTTTAAATTATTTTAATAGCATGTTAGATCCCTTAGAATTTTAGTTACTTTCTTTTATTCAAAGTCAATTAGTCTTTGAATATTCAATAGACTCTTATTTATATATATTTGATTCTCAAACTCATAAACTTTATTCAATTTCTCTTTGATCTAATTTAAGTATTTAATAAGATGAATAATATATTTCAAATATTTTCCAAGAATTCTTTGATTATGCTTATTAACAATCATTCAATTTCATTAAGAATCTCTTATAAATCTTTTGATTTTCTTTAATTTACTTGGAATGAGTTATATTTAAAGATTATCTTAATTAAAAAGGATTTTTTTATGCTTTGATTAGATATTCAATGAGATCATCTTTCACATCGATTGAAATGAGGTATTGAAGTACTGAACTTATGTTTATCACCAAAATATTCAACTCATTTCAATCACTTTATGATTGAGTATCTGAATATATTTCCAGATATTGCATATTTCAATCTTAAAAATAATTGAATTTTTTTTTTTTTGATTATCACAACATGAAATCCAAGATAATTCAAATATTGAGTGAGAGATGTTTGTTCATTTGAAAGCAGTTGACTAATCCTTGATTTCAGTTCAAGTCAAATTTTATAATTTTGTTTACTTCAAAATTTAGCAAACTCAAATTAAATTTTAAAATTTGCTTAGAATTTTTAATTTAAGCTAATTTATTTGAGTTTTTGTAAATGTAAATTCAGCAATTTGGTATTCCGTCATCGCATACATCAAAACTATTTTGGCCTGCATCATTATAATGAGCGTGCGGTTGGTGTTTTAAGCACCTCAGAATCTCAATCTCGTTATACGATGAGCATAAGATGTCAATCACATATAAAAGCAAATATGCAAATATTCTTTTCCCATTTTTTTAAGTCTAAATTTCAGTCAAAAATTTTGATAAGATTTTGGCATAGGGGTGCCACATCTAACAGATTTGAGACCTTCCTGTCATGCCCTAATTAGCGTGACAGTCGGTATTTTAAAATACCTCAGCTAATTTTTATCTCGTCACGCCCTTATGAGCGTGACGAGACCTTTAAACCTGTAAAAAGAAGCACATATACAATTTCCACACATCCACCTTTCTACATCCACAAATTACATTTTGAAATCTTATTTCCTATTTTGGATGAGAGAAAGAAGAAGAAGGGCTTGCTGCTTGATCAATTGGACGATGGGAAGGAGAGCTCGATGGCTCGGTTAAGAAGAAAGGAGAATGGGAGGATGCTGAGAGTGCTTGATTAGAGGGATGCTAGCTGAGAGAGAAAAGAAGGGATGAACAAAATAAAAAACTAGATCGATGCTTATGGAGAATATTGTCGGTGGTGGAATGAATGAGAGTGTCTCGATTGGATTGAGAAAGAAGAAGAGAGGAAACGATTTGTTCGTTAGTTTCATGGCAGCGCTGGTAGGGGAAGAAAGAAACAGTTCCTTTAGGTGAGTGAAACGAAGGGCTCGAGAGTAGTTCCCTTGGATGGGGAAAAAGACTGTGGCTTTGCGGTTTTACTTGATTAGCGAGAAGAGAGGAAGCGGTTGAAGGAGATGAAAGAGAAACTTCTGATTTGAAAGGAAGGACTTGTGGTTGTGGGAGAGCGAATGAGGCTTTATCGGATTCACAGTTAAAGAAATGCGAATCACGAGGCGATCATTATCGATTTTGGGAGAAATGAACCGAGGGTCAACAACTTTCTTTGCTTTGCTTGTTAATCATCGAAGAAATGATTAGTGATGTCTTATTAAGATTAAATAAATTATTCATAAAAAAATTAAAATTGATAAATCAAAATATTAACTTTAATAGTGTTTACGGTTTCATATATATTGTGTGAGCTTTTTGGAGGTGGATGATGCAACTAATATTGTTGCATGAATTCTCTTCATTTACTCTTACAAGTCAACTAAAATTAATGTTTCCAATGCTCTCTTTCATGCTGTGGTGTTGTGAGGAAAGTATACATTCATACTCTTCCTTAGTGTTCAGGATCTATGATCATTACAAACACATGTTCATTTGCTTCTTTATTTCCATCCATAGCAAGAAGTTCACTAGATTGAGCATAAATTAATAAAAAAGTTAAAATAAAATATTACTAATGCATTTTATATAATTTAGTATAATTTTATTTATCTTAATTTAAAAAGTTATGACATTGATTTATGAAGATATTCATGTATTATCACTTTTTTTAGGGACTCCAAAATTTATAAAGAATATTTTTGAGAGTTTTGTTTTAAAAAAAATCTATCACAATATATTGACTAAACTTTTTAATCAGTATATGAGTGAAAATTATGAAGTATATGACTTAGGTTATCATCTTAAAGGAATATTTTTTTTCTATATTTATGGACCAAAAATCTCTTAACAATTATAAGTTTTAATAGTAACATAAGTTACAATACATGAAAATCAATTATAATCGCACTCATCTCAAGAGCAAATCAGATGATTTTAAAATTCATGGTTAACAAAAGTTCATAGGAATAATTCGAGATATTTTTTAAGGTTCTTATTTACTTTATGTATCGTAATTAAGATAGAGGTCATATCAGAGACTCTAAGATAGAGGAATATATGTGTTTCGTGCTAGAAAATTAGTTGTGGTAGAGTGAAAGCTTACACCTTAGCCTTGTTATGAAATCCATCACACACAGATGTATTTAAAGAGTTAACAAGAAAACTCAGAAATTATGTGAAAAAACTTGAAAACAGGGAAAACCAGGGCCTAAGAAGAATCTTCCACTATGTATTTATTTTGAGTACAAAATTTCGATAACGAGATTACAAAATTGTATATGAGAAGGTACAATAGAATCCAATCGGATAATAGCAGCCATATAGTCACGTTTAAGTTGTAACAGTTGCTAGTGATAGCAGATGATGATGAATAGGGATGGGTGGTGATGAAGTCGTCATGATGGTGACCAGCGAGATTGACGACGGCAAGGATCAACGACGGATGGTGGTGGCGGTGGTGGTTGACAAGTCGTGGTGGTGATTGCTTGGAGGATTTTCAAGTTTTAGAGCTCTCTCCTCTCTCTTGCTTGAGCTTCTATATATGAGGAATGAGGGACTATTTATAGATTGGAGGAGTGACATCTTTATAAATATATGCAAAATCCGAACCACTCCCATCCATCGGACGGCTCAAAATGATTCATTTGATCATTTGATGTATTTTAAGTTTTTGAATGCTCAAATGAAGTCAGAATTATGAGATCTTGGGCTTGTTAGATCCTCGTCCGATGCTTTGTTGACTATAAACAATCTATGTTTAAGAGCTATCTAAAGATTTAAGTGATATCCCAAAGTTTCCAATGATATTTTAAGTACTTGATCTCGACTAATTTCAACTGAGAATCAACTTGCTTTTGATATCAAGATTCGTGCTTCGAATAGTAGAATTTTCGGATCATATCGGTTGCCTATTTTGGATGTCATTATCTCAATCATCCAAAAATATATATATATACTTGAAAGTATCAAATTCTTCAATGAAATTTGCGGGTCCATTAACCGTATATTTTAAGAGAACAGATCTTTTTGTGAGCATAAGATTATGATTACGCGAGTGCAGTCGCGTATGGTACTATGCGGCATATAATTTTGGGGTTATGGACCCATCAGGCACTTACGCCGTCACGCTGGTGTGGACCAAAAACCGAAGCCGTGCACACCATGGCGGTGGCGCGTGCACCATGGCGGTCGCGGGCATCGCGCTTGTTGGCAGTACGGTGGGTGGGTCGGTGGTTTAAAGCGGGTCGGGTTATCACTGATTCGTGCGGTTGTGGCAATTCGGTTTTGGGGGGCGAGTTATGGTCGCTGGGTGGAGGGTCCAGTTTGAATGCGGCGTGCGGTCGGTGTCGTGAAGCCATCGCGGGTGTCGGATAGTGACGTGGGCTAGTTGGCGTTTACCAGCGTGAGGGCGGTTCGCGTCGAACGTCGGCTGAAGCGGGTTTCTTAGTAGTTTTGATGATTTTAACTTTTTGCCCTATGATCTATAAAATCACCCAGGGCGAGGAGAAGACACTTCTCATGTGCTCTAGTACTCTCTTCTTCTTAAGTGAGAAGGTCGTTTGAAGGCGATCAAGACCGTAGTTCATCTGATGAGCTCCAGTTTTCCCTCGAAGAGGTGTCAACGACATCGTCGGACCGACCGGGTTGAGGCAATCAAGATCTCAGTAGTTCATCAAGGCTCCGTTCCTCGAAAGAGGTGTCAACTAACCTCCTCGGACCGATCGGGTTTGGAGGTGATCAAGACCTATAGTGAGAAATTGGATTTCTTGGAACTTCAATGGATTGTTCAATGGCTGATAATTTCCAAGATGACGGGGAAGCAATAATTAGGAGCCGTCATTTGAACGACTCAGAAAATTTGACAGGTAATTTTAGAGCATCATTGGGGATGAATAGTTTCTCTTTCTCACTTTTTTTTCAATCTCACCTGTATGCATATCTTTTTCGTCAAATCGTAGGTAAAAAATTCTAGCCCAAGCTATCCGTGAGTGGCAGAGTCAGAAAAGGGTATGCCCAAGTATTGGGGTGAGTGAGTAGCTTCACAAAATTCTCAGATTTTTTGTCATTTCTCTCCCTCTTTACTTATTCATTATGTATTTTCACAGGGTGGTGGTCATAAGAAAACCCATAGCGTGGCAACTACAGATGATATACCATCTCTTATCATAGCAGATAGTTTAATGGTGTTCCATAGGAAATTTTATTTCCCTAATGAGTTGGTGGTTATTATCGCCAAAAGGTCTGATCGAGCTTGTTCATCTCCGTCAGGATACTTCACTATTTTTGAGATGATTCTTCGTGATGGAATACGATTCCCTTTGGCTCCCGGGCTGATTGAGATCTTCGAAACATGTGGTGTGGCTTTGTCACAATTTTCATTTCAGGCTTTTGTGGTCATCGTTGGTTTGATTGTCTTCTTCAAAGAGCGTGGTGTTACTTTGAACATCAAATACTTGTGCCGAATGTGTATATTCACATGTGATGCTCAAGGACGTGTTTCTTATTGGGCTATAAAATTGGATAGAATTTTTTTGCAGATTCCTAAAATTGGTCTAATGGATTCTTTTTGTGAAAAGTGAGTGGGGCCTCCCACGAGAGGGGAAGATTGAATGACTTTCCAGATCCATTGCTGATGGTGGAGAATGAGATCATGGAAACTCTTAATATTCCTGATGTAGGAAGCTTAAAATATGAGTTACGTCACATTGTCAAATATATAGTTGAAGATAGGATGTTCAAGGTTGGCCTTTCCATCCAACTAGGAAGATCTCATGCTCTTCCACTGAAGAGGTCAAGTAAAGGTGAGAAAAGGTCTTCTCATACTCGTAGGGTTCTCTCAAGAAGCTCGTTAAGGAATCACAGTGGCAGCAATATTTTATCTTTACAGAAAAAGAAGACATATCTTTGAAGTGACGTCGAGATATAAGAAGATGTTAGCCCCAGTTGATTTTAGCTATTTCAACTCATGATGGGGAGTTCATTTCTCAAAACCACACATTCACGAAGAGGTGTTAAATCACATATGCACCTTTGGGCGTCCGCGGATGAATTTACGTTGTCTTCTCCTCCTTTTCTTCTTTTCTTCTTTTCCTTTGTGTAATATTTGTGATGATTTTTTTTATAGGTAACTCAAACATTAAGGAAGATGGCTCATTTGAGTGTTGCTTTAGATGAGTAAAATATTAAATTTGTGAAGGTAAAATATCAAAGGCAGTATGAAAGATGAGTGTTAAGGCTAAAGAAGTGACAACTTTGGAGGATCAGCTGACTGGGTGCAGAACTGAGCTAGCGAACATGTTGACTTCTCTTTCTCTCCAGTGTCAAAGGTGGAGTGCACATGTGATGAGTTGATTGAGGTGAGGACAGAGACTCATCAGAAAAAGAAAAGACTCAAGGCACTTGTAGTGGAGAAGAGAGCTCTCGAACTGGAGAAGAAAGCATTACAAGATCTTCTTTCTAAGAAGAAGAATATAATGTCAGAAGTGGAAGCAAATAAAATCTCCTTGAAGGCTGTGGAAGACTTTAAGAGCTCCTTGGCTTATCGCGGTACAATCGAAGACTATGTCCAGGAAGCTCGTAATCATATTCTTGATGTTGAAGTGAAGGACTTGGAGCACCAATATTTAGAGGAGGCTTCATCGAGGGTTCTAAAGGAATCCGCTTGCATCATAAGATCGAGCTAGTAAGGATTTATCTCCCATCCAAGTATCAAGACTCTTCAGATTCAAGAGATGAAGTTGAGTGAGTCCAAGGGAGCATCTCCTAGTGGTGAGGAGGCGTTGATATCACCAATATGATGTAGCGTCACTTGAGGATGCCTTTTTTATCTATGTATTGCTATTATTGTGTATCAGAATTTTGATTCTTTCTTATGTCATCATGTTAATGTTGTCAAAAAATTTTTTTTTTTAGGTGATACACTCTTGTTTTATTTTTACCCATTTGGGATGATTGGTCGGAATATTATTCAGCGATACTAACCTGCGGATGAGGCGTGGAAGTCCACCAATGATTTTTGGCCTATCTGTATTAGTCAAAACATTATTTGACATCTTACTTGTATGGAAGAGGTCGTGGGATGTCCACCAAGGACCTTTTATCCAGGTATTAGCCAAAGCGTTACTTGACTTCTTACCTGTATGGAAGAGGCTGTGAGATGTCCTCCAAGGACCTTTTGACCTATCCTAGGTATTAGCCAAAGCGTTACTTGACTTCTTACCTATATGGAAGAGGTCTGATCAAGTCCCCGTGGGATTAATCATGCCCTGACTGAGATACAACGTGAGTTGCGCATTTTCACAAGTGGGAGGATTAAATGAAGGAGATTGTTCATATGCAACAAGCTTGAAAGAAAAAGCTATAAATTCATTACTTTGATAAGTTTGGCGATACAATAATAAGGCGATTTTAACACAAATATGAGTTTCAAGAGGAAATGATAATAATAACAACAAGTCTTTATCCCACTAAGTGGGGTCGCCTACATGAAAGAAAATGACAAAGAGATAAAATAAAAGTTATAATAATTGCGGTAGAATTGCGATAATATTTCTGGAGATTCTCAGTGTTCCAAGTTCAAGGTAAAGTTTTTTCCTCTGGATCCTTAAGCTTGAATGTTCTTGGCTTTACCATATATAACCACATATGGGCCATCCCAAAGAGATGAGTGTTTATTACGTTGAGGGCCTTTGCTAGCTTGAGACTTCAGCGGACCAAGTCACCATAGATATGGGATGATTTTACTCTTGTTGAAGTGACGAGCTACCCTTTGGTGATAAGAAATAGTAGGGCCATGTCATGAGTTTTGGGAGTAAGTCCAAGTGCTGTCGAGTTTTTCCGCATTACCATCATGATCGAATAATTGAACTCTTGGACTTGGAACTCCGATATCTACTGGTATAATAGCTTCTATGCCGAAACACAAGTTATATGGTGTCTCACCAATCGGGGTTTGTGATGTAGTGCGGTAAGCCCAAAGAACATTAGAAAGCTCATCAACCCATTGCCCGTAGCCTTCTCAAGACATATTTTTAGTCCTTTGAGTATAGTCCTGTTGGTAGCTTCAGTCTGTCCATTAGTTTAAGGATGTGCTACAGTCGTATGCAGCAGCTGAATGTGAAGATCTTTGCAAAAGGACGTAAAGATTTTTCCAGTAAATTAGGTTCCATTGTCAGTGATGATCTTTGTAGGAAGACCGAATCGACATACTATATTTTTCCAAATAAATTGTTTAGCATTTACCTTCATGATTTTAGCGAGTGGTTCGGCTTCCACCCATTTAATGATGTAGTCAAAATGATAACTTTCGATACGATCTATCGAGAAAAGGTCCCATGATATCGATTCTCCACACAGGGCTTTGAATGGATGAGAGCTCTGCGGCGTGAGGGAGAGTGCGACAACTTGCACATTTTTTATGAATTCCAAGGCATCTTGTTTTCGTTGTAGGCCAATAGAACCATTTCCTTATAATTTTAAGGGCTAACTCTCTTCCTCCCAAGTGTTCTCCACATATCCCGAGTGAACCACTCTTCTTTCGTGTCGGTCGATGGTAAGAGACAGGTATTAGAAAAATCTCGTTTGTATAGTTCACCTCAGATGATAATAAAGTTTGAAGCTTATCTTGAGGAGATGAGTTAGTAGTTGGTTCTTGAAGGGTCCCTTCTTGTAGAAAAATAGGGCGATGGTCCATCCATGAAGGTTCCTTTATCTCATTAATTGATTACCCACGACCTTGGATACTAGGAAAATATATTTCTTCAACATGCATTCTCTTAAATAGATCTCCGAGCGATGTAGCAAGCTTACGAGAGGCTCAGTATTCTTCTCTAGATGTGAATGATTTGATGTATATCACGAAATGGGCAAGAAGAGACTTTACCAAGTGGAGGTATTATGCCAGTTGAGGCTTATGAGTATTAAAGTTTCCCTCAACTTGGGAGGCGACAAGCTGAGAGTCAGTGTGGATCACTAAATTTTGAGCTTTGCAATCAATGACGAGTCTCAAACCCTACAATGAGAGCCTCATATTCAGCCATATTATTAGTTGTAGAAAATTTTAGGCGAAGTCCATACTCTAAGGTATTCTGCTGGGGGAAATAAGTAAGATTCCCGGACCAGCACTAGTATTTTCTGAAGCTCCATCAACATAGAGGGTCCATTGAGGAGATGAAAGTGTAGGATAGCTCCTTTGGGTTGGGTGCATTCCTATAAAGTCTATTTGAGACTTTATAGCGTAGAGTAAGAAATTTATATCAAACTCTCTCAATTCTATATACCATTTAATTAACCTCCCAGATGCTTCTAGTTTATGTAGGATGACCCTTAATGGTAAATGAGTGTAAACGCAGATAGTTTGAGCTTGGAAGTATGGATGTAATTTTCATGCTGAGAAAACTAAAGCCAGAGCCACCTTATTTGCAAGTGGATAATGACTTTCTATATTAGAGAGAATTTTGCTAACGTAGTAAATTGGTTGTTGTATCCCATTTTCTTCTAGTACTAAAACTAAGCTTATGTGGAAAAGACTACTGAGATATAAGCATAACATCATTGAATCTTGAATAGTAGGTGGAGATACTAAATACTCTTAATTGCTTAAAAGTACATTCATCGGTCCTGAAAATTATTATTTTAGCTCCCTTTAATATTTTAAAGAATGACAAGTATATCCCAGGCAGCTGGAAGCGGGATAACGCGATAATTCGTCCATTCAAACGTTAAACTTCTTTGATATTCTTTGGATGAGTTATATCTTTGAGTGCTTTGATTTTCTAGGGGTTGGCCTCTATCCCACAGTGGGTTACCATAAATCCAAGAAATTTTTCCTATGTAACCCCAAAAGCACACTTTTGTCGCGTATAATGTCAAGAAGGTTAAGCATATTTCAATATCAGATTCTTCAAACTTTTTTCATGTCATCCACATATACCTCCATTGTGCGGCCTAATAGTCTTTAAAAACCTTATTCATAAGGCATTGATAGGTAGCACCAGCATTTTTTTAACCTAAACGACATAACTTGGTAATAGTATAAATCTTTATATGTTTGAAATGTTGTAGCTTCCTTCATTATTTTTATTTGGTTGTAATCGGGTAAGCATCCAAAAAGCGAGCATTTGATGTCGGTGTAGCATCAACCAATTGATCAATTCGAGAAAGGAAAACTATCTTTCGGAAAGGTCGGTATAATCAATACACATTCTCATGTTTCATTTATTTTCTTAACCATGACAATATTTAGTAGCAATGTAGGGTAATGTACCTCTCGTATGAATCCACTTCTAGAAGCTTGTTAATTTCTTGTTCAATAGCTTGGAGGTGATCAGGTGCAAAACTTTGCTTCTTTTGGATGATTTATTTGAATGTTGGATCAATGGGAGTGCATGATCACATTAGGGTCGACCCCCGGCATATCCGTCGAACTCCAAGCGAAGAAGTCTTGATTTTTGTGCAAGAAGTCTATGTATTTTTCCCTTTGTTCTTAGAGCGGAAACCACTTGTTATAGTGGTTGATCATCGATAATGCTAGAGCAAGTCTTCTACGGAAGCTTTCGGGGTACTTCTTCTTCAAAATTAAAATCTTGATGTTGAAGGTCATAGAAGGGGTGTGGTTGAGCTTGTATGCGAGGTAACATGATTGTATCTGTTGATTTCACCACCCAACTCCTGGGGTTAGAAATTTCATCTTAAGATGAGATGAAGTGACACCAAAATTGATTGGAGGCCTTAGAAGATAGCGTTATATGTTGAATCGACTTGACCACCATGAATTGGATTAAATGAGTCACTTGTCGAGAAATTCACCAAGGATACAGGAAGGGTGATTGTCCTCTACCGTGGGCAATTATCAAACTGTATAATGGTCTACGGGGTTGAGCTTTTCCCAACAGCCCATGTAGAAATGTAAAATAAGACATCAACAACTCCCATTTTCAATCAAAATTATCTTAATATTATAGCATGTCACCCGTCCGTCGATGATAAGTGGGTCTTGATGAGGAACATGGAATCCTTTAAGTTAAGTCATTAAAAGTGATGGAATGATCAATATGAGACTTCTTTAACTTTGACTCTTCAGAGGTGGTAATGAGAACTTGATTAGATAGTATTAGTCCTCCTGCGATTGTTTCAATTTTCCCAACTGTTTGATGATTATTTTATTGTTTTTGTGATGATTGTCCTGGTTGCCCCCCAGTTGGTGGTATGTTTGTTTGAGTCGATTGATTCTTCACAAATCGACATAGATATCCTTATTGAATGAGCCTCTCGATTTCTTTTTTGAGTTGTTTGCATGCCTCAGTAGTATGTCCACGACTTCGATGGAAGTGACAATATTGCTCATGATTTCGAATTTGGTTTTGTAGATGTGACCACTTGATATTTTCTTCATCTCAATTAGAGGTTAACGAGATGTGTTCGCTTGTATTCCTTTTACGGTCATGGTTCATGGTTGATATGAGGCCATGGGGAGATCCGCGGCTTATTCTTTTGATAGGAATGTTGGTCCGCATTCCCTGGGATGCTCTTACATTTTCTTGTAGATGTTCAAATTATTTGCGATGAGCATTAATAGCTTCATCGGTAGAGATTTGTGCTTCCACACGATGAACTAAGTCGGCATATGAGCTGACCGTGTCTTGCATTAGTGACGAGTAAATGGCCTGAGGAGCCCCTCGAAAACTCCTCTTAATAGTTCGTTACTCAGGTATTTGGCGAGCTTCTAAAGAGAACCTTTGGAAGTATTCACAAGTGATTCACCTTCATTTTGAATCTTAGAAGAGATGGGAGGAATCTTTAATGATCCTCTGGTTTGCAATGAACTGTTCCACAAAAATTTTGGCGAGTTCGTTAAAGGTACGGATTGATCCCCTTGGAAGGGAGTAGAACCAAGTGCGATCTTGGCCCAGGATGCGCGACAAAGCGGTGTGGGGAGCTCGTTGGATATGCATGATAGTCTTGTCATGGTCGGTGTGTTCATGTGGGTCAGTCGCCCCATCATAGGAATCAATGCTCGGAAGCTTGAAACTCATGGGAATAGGATGTTGAAGAATAGCTTCAGCTAAAGGTGAGGATTCCTTATAGCCGCGATGAGGAGGAAGATAATTTCTGTCTTGAAGATGAAATTCTTCTTACATTAAGCGTCATAATTCTGCACATATAACATGACAAGTGGGGTCAACAGGACGAGAATGTGTCAAGCTACCAAATAAATGGTGGATTAGCAGTCGGTTGAGCTGCACGTGATGGATGAGTAGTAACTACCGGTGTCAGCATCACTCACGGTCTCTGCAGGAACTTCAAGAGATTAACATTTTGACCTCCACTAACGATCTTTGGGAAGATGTGTTTACCACGGTAGTGACTGTATTCACAAAAATCGGATCATCTCATATTGTGACTCTTCCATTCGGTGGATAGGATCTTCTAAAGTGATTCACCGGCGCCTTTAGCGCAGAGAGGCGAGAGTGAGCATAAGCTTGGTGTTGGTTCAAGGATTGGTTTGAGAGTGGCGGGGTTGGAGCGGGAGGCTCCGTTGTTCAGTATTACATTAGCCGAGTGTGTTCTGAAATTATGATTGAAGGGTTCGATTCCCAGATGGCCAAGATGTTGTGTCTAGAAAACTAGTTGTAGTAGAGTGAAAAAATGCCTTTTGTTATGAAATCTACATAGGTATTTAAAGAGTGAACAAGAAAACGAGAAATTTTTGCATGAAAAATCTGAAAAGAGGAAAAACCATAGGACTGGCTTGAGAATCTTCCACTATGTATTTGTTTCAGAGTACAAAATTTTCTGATGATGTGATTACAAAATTGTACATGAGAAGGGCTGACAATGAGAATCCCAGAATCAGATAACAACATCCATATAGTCACGTTCAGGTTGAAATAGTTGCTAGTAGTAGAATGATGATGAGGAGGATCGATGGCCGGCGATGAAGGTCGTCATGATGGTGACCAACGGAGATTGACGACGGCAAGGATCAGTGGCGGCGGCGGTGGCGGCGGCGGTTGACAACCGTCGAGTGGTGGCACAATTATGCTTAGAGGATTTTCAAGCTTTAGAGCTCTCTCCTCTCTCCTGCTTGGGCTCCCTTCATATGAGGAATGAGGGGTTATTTATAGATTGGAGGAGTGATATTCTATAAATATACATCGAACCACTCCACTCCATGGACGGCTCAAAATGATTCCTTTGATCATTTGATGTATTTTAAGTATTTGAATGCTCAAATGAAGTCAGAATTATGAGATCTTGGCTTGTTAGATCCGGCTCGTCAAGATGCTCGATTTGACTATAAACACTCAATGTTTAAGAGCTATTTAGGGATTTAAGTGATATCCCAAAGTTTTCAATGATATTTTAAGTGTTTAATCTCGACAATTTAGTGGATCGTTACTTTTGTCAAGATTTATCTTGATTAGTGAATTTTATGTCATATCAATTTGTATTGTAACTAAATAAATATGTAGAACACTTTAATCTAGTGATTGAGAGCAAAGACTTTCAACCAAAAAATTTTGAATTGAAGCCTTGCACGTATATTGTGTAGGTGAGTTTACGATTAAAGTGATTAAAAATAAAAAATATGTTTAGTTGTTATTTTTTAATTTTAATGGAAATAATAAAATAATGAAATTAACTATTACTCTTATTTTAACATAAAAAAAATATTTGGGATACAAATAATGATGATGGATGATATATGTTATTCTTCTGAATCAATGTAATAGAATCGATGTCGATAAAGTGGCGTCATAAATTAGATTTGAATGATCGTCAAATAACTTAGAATATCTCGTTATAAAATGATAACTTAGAAAAACTCAAAATATAAAATCTATCAAATAAAATTTTTATAGTTGATTACAATAATAAAATCGATAAAATTTCTAATGTAATATCATTGATTTTAATATTATTTTGATTATCATACGCTACTTAAAAATTTGAAAAAATATGACCGGGTGTTCTAAAAACAAAGGAAAAGAGATTTTACATATTTTTAGTATTTTTGAAAATAAAAAATAAATTTGTTTAAAAACAGATAGACAAACATTATTTTCTGTTTTTTAAAAATAAGAACAGAAAACAGAAAATAAAAAATTGATTCTAAACAGGGCCTAAATGTTTAATTTTAACCAAACTTTTTTTTTTTAAGTATGCCTAAAAATGATCCATTTAACCACACTTTTATCACATTTTTTCTTCTCCAATATCTAACCATTATTTCCCAGAAAACAATTAAGAAAGGATAAGACTATTCTTTAAGAAATCATTAAAACGTACGTTGATCTCTCTTTTTCAAGATCCATTATTGCTCTTCTCTTCTTATTCCTTCGTTTAAAATGTGGGCAGCGATTCAAAGATTAATTGCTTTGAAATGTCAATTTGTACTTCTCCCAAATCCAAAATTCTCTTTATTCTTGATAATAATTTTATTAATTGTTTTGAGAAATGTGAGGCAAATTCATTAATATTAAATAGAAAAAAAATTTATTATAAAATAAGTTGAAGGTGAAAATTGTTTAACCTAACTTAAAAAAACTAACCAAGTTAGCTGAAATAATCACTAGCACTAGACAGGCTCTAATCTCCAATGCACAATCCATTTAAAACTGATAAGAGGCACAAAATAAGATGAGGAAATCTGAACAATTTCAGAATAAAATCGATTCACGAGCTCAGTTAACTAATCCATAGTTGATTCGCAATTAAGATTAGATTGTAGTAGATTGGCAGAAGGCTTGAACTCCCAATTGGTCGTTCAGAAATTTTAAATTTACTATTTTAATGGAAATAGTTTGGATTAACTATTGATTTCAAACATTTTAAGCTTCCTCAAAACTCTCATAAAAATAATAATTTCATTTTATGATTAAAATAAATTGAAATAAATTGAAATAAATTATTAATTTATGAATAATATTTTCAAGCACAAAGAGGATGGGTTGAATGATTATGGCTTTTGAGAATATCAAATAGTAACATTGAAGTCGGCTTAATCAATTTTAACTTTATCTTAGCAAGCCTTGCTTTATCGTCATCAAATATTTGTGAGTTTTGAAACATTTATAATTTATTGCAGTTGGTTATAATGGCCAATATTCTTTCAGATTTGAAACAGTTAAAATCACTATAAAATTTTTAAAATTTTCTTAATAAATTTTCTGAGAATAGATGAGTTTTCTCAACATATTACAAAATACGTGTGTTATACACTATTGTAAAGTATAACAAGAGCAATCATAAAGTATATTTATCAACACTTTTGAGATAACATAGAACAAACATTCAAACAATTATATCTCATATTTATATATGTAGTACATATTAAAATGAAATTAAACAAGTAGTCCATTTAACAATAAAGAATATCAGTGCACTGATACATTTTGTGACATAAATATTTAACATCACAAACTCACAATACACGTTGTTTAAGTAAAAAATATAAAGAATGAAGACTTATTTATACAATAACATTTTAAAAATCCTTAAACACACACACTCTCTCTCATTCTCCTACTCCCTTTCCTCTTATATTATTCCGTCTCTTTCGCTTAGCTTGTTAATCGTTGAAGGAATGATTAGTCCTGCTTTATTAAGATTAAATAAATTATTAATAAATCAAATTAAAATTGATAAATCAAAATATAACTATAATAAGTATTAGAATTTCACATACCATATGTGAGCTTTTTGGAGATAGATGATGAAGAGGTTTATAAATAAATAAAATTAAAAATTGATTAATATTTAATTTATTTAATAAAAATTGATTATTGATCAATTATTTTAGTGAATAAATAGTTAGAGATTTACTAATTAATATTAAACTATATATTTATAATTAATTAATTTAATAATTCTAATATTAGTGTTATTTATTATATGATATATATAATCTTTTAATGTAATTTAGTAGATTTATGTTTATATATGAAAATGAGTTATCTTATTTTTCCACATTATGTTTCATAACATTCAACATAAAAGGATATTTTAATCTTTTTTGCAAACATGCAATCGTAAATTCATGAGTTTTCCAAACAGTCATGACAATGATAACAGTTTTTACCACCAATTTTTCTACAGAACTTTAGTTGTTTTTGGATAAACTATAAATTTATCCCTTAGTATAATATTATCCATCTCAATTTAAGAAGCTATGAAATTAATTTATGAAGATATTCATGTACTATCATCTTTTTAGGAACTTTAAAATTTATGAAGAAAACTCTTGAGAGTTTTTGTTGAAAAAAAAAATCAATCACAATATATTGACTTAACCTTTTAATCATTATATGAGTGAAAATTATAAAAACATATGACTTAGGTTATCATCTCAAAGGAATATTTTTTTTTTTTTATATTTATCAGGCCATAAATCTCTTAACATTTATAAATTTACTTTCATCTCAAGAGCAAATTGAATGATTTTAAAATTCTTGGTTAACAAAAGTTGATAGAAATATTAATCTGAGATATTATTTTAGGTTCTTATTTACTTTATGTTATATACTAAGATAAATATATGCTGATTATCTTTGGGAGGAGAATACAGACTTAAAGGAGAGAAAATCTCATATGGGGCAAGATTATTTACAATGGAATGGCAACATGTCCTTGTCCTTTACACAAGACGTAACTGCAATCAAAATTATATATGCAGACCCACATTAATTGACTTCATAACAAGGCTTAATAATTAACAAGTGATTAATTACATGTAGGTGATAATGGAGACTCTAAGACAGGGGAATATATATAGTTATCAAATAAATATGTAAATCATTTTAGTTTTGTGGTTAAGAGCACAGACTTTCAATCAAAAAATTTTGGATTGAAGCTTTGCACATATGTTATGTAAGCAAGTTTACGATTAACTCAGTTCAAAAGTTCAAAAATATAAAAAATTTTTAAACTAAGATAGTGATATAGAAATACTAATAATATTGGTGGTATGAGGGAAGATTATAGTTCATAGTAATTTTTTTTTTTATGATAATCACAATAACTTTTAAAACCCAAAATTCTTGCATGAGAGATTATTTATAAATTCAACTATAAGAATCTTACTCTTAATTCAAAATATTTTATAGTTGCCAATAATAAATAATATAGATTATAGTCACCAATAATTAAATTGCATGCACTCAAATAATGCAACCGTAAAGTAGACATTACTAGAACGCTCAGACTCATGTTGACGTAGGCAGCAAACAATAGTCCAATAAGATGACAATGATATCTTTGATTGATTATATATATATATATATATATATATATATATATATATATATATATATATATATATATATATATATATATATATATATATATATATATATGCTAAAATTATTCTTAAATGGTTCAATATCTTCAATTTGCAGTCCATATAAAATGGCAACGTGTAATGCTCTATTATTTTAGGGTTTAGACAAGAGAAGGACTGCTCCGATGACTGGTGACGTGGGACCGGCAATTTGTAAACGGCTGAATAATGAGATGGGCTAGACAAGAGAATTTAACAAATTGATGAAATTTTCGGGGCATTTACATACATAAACATAAATTTTATATATTTACATAATTAATACTTAAAATTTGATATTTATATAAATATTATTTAAATATTTCAAATCAAATCAAAATAACATTATTATTATTATTATTTAAAATAAATATCCTTTCTAGATAAAGTATTAGACATATAATTATTGATATAACACTTAAAATATCATTTAATTCAGCGAATCTTGATGTAATAATTTTATCCCAATTGAACCAATTCGAGATCAGTCTTAAAATATTATGAAACTTTGGGATATCGGTTAAATCTAAATAGCTCTTAAACGTGAAGTGTTTTTAGTCAAATCGTCTTGATGAGCCGGATCTAACAATAAGATCCATTCATTTCATTTGAAATTCAAATGTTTAAAATACATCAAATGATCAAAAGAATCATTTTGAGCCGTCCAGATAGTAGTGGTTCGGTTGCGGTATTTGAGGCATCATCCTCCGTCATAAATAGCCCATTATTCGCAGGCCAAAGCAAGAAGGAGAGAGCTTAAAGTTTGAAACTCCTCCAAGCATAATTGTGCTGCTCGACGGTGAGATCACCATTGGTTGTCAACCGTCTGCCGTCGGCCGTCAGATCCTCGCCATCGTCATCTTATTCGGTCCGCATGGCTATCATCGTCGGTCGGCGATCATTGTTCCTCATCGCTACATTAGCAAGCTATTCTGACCAGCGTGACTATATGGTCGTTGTTGTCGATGATTCTCATTGTCAACCCTTCTATCTGATCGTAATCCGTGTCGAGAAAACTTTGTACTCAAAATAAATACATAGTGGATGATTTTTTTTTCATCACGTGATTTTTTACCCAATTCTTTTTTTTTTTTTTATTATTAATACTTTAATCACAGTGGGCTATCAGTAAAACTTTTATTTCTTGATTTTTTAGCAGTTATAAAAAAATTATGTTGTAGTTATGTGAATCTTCTTTTTTATATTTTCTGCACTGCTGAGCTCAGTAACAAAATAGTAAAACCATTTTATATTTCTCTGTGAAAATGATTTAGGGATTATTTGATTGATTGAAAAAATATAATATATTTAGATTAATTTAGATTGTTTGTTTGAAAACTTATAAATACATAAATTTATTTATTTTTTATTTAGAATCGAATGTAAAGTATTTTGAGTTGTGGGTGGCAATGGGTGCTCGACAATGGAGGAGGCTCGTACAGGTGGTAGGTAGCCTTTAGCATCACTTTATTCTGGCGATTATGTATTTAAAATTACCAAATTCATCATACATTAAATTTTTCTTCCAAAATATTTTGAATACATTATATTACTTTAAAATTTTACTTAAAACTTAAATCTTCTATATTTACTTTACTTTTAACTCAAAATATTTAAAATAAACATTCCCTTAATAAAATTTTTGGGACACGACATGCAATTGTAATTCGACTCATGCGGGACTGTTAATGTCATCACTCTTTGTAGGTTTGCTGCATATATATCATAAATTTCCTAATATGTGAAATATAATATCAAGCATAAATGTACAAAATTTAATTGATTTTATATTTGCGAAGAAAATATATCATCAAGAGAAGGAGAAATAGTCTTATCATTATTTTTATCTTAAACCAAAAACTAAAATGTAACTAAATATTAAATATTTTATTTGACCTCTGCTGTAAGGAAGGTATATTTGTTTATTTTTTTTCTTCTGCAGGCTGGGGGGAATAACACATGCGAGACATACACGTGTGCGACAAAATTTTTACGATTTAAGTCTTAATTAATAATTTAAGTATCTTTAAAAAAATTTATATTTAAATATAATCGCCTCTTTAATGGGTGGAAATTTGTACATCGAATCAGACTTGCGTTCCCAAGTCTTTGAAATCTCCGTTTAATTTCATTATTATTTGAAACTATTTTTTTTTAAAAGTAATTTCAGTTTGGGTTGGATATGAGTCCAACATTATCTATCATTATAGCTACTCCAATCTTTTTGACATATAAAGCCTCTTATTATTAAGCATGCATATATTAATATAAATAAGAGTCTATTTAAGCACTTTAACTAAAATAATATTAATATCATAAGATCTTCTAGAAATTATTCATGTGCAATCATCATATTATTAAGCCTAATAAGATCACACTCATAATCTAATAAACTAAGATCACAACTCTTATTAAGGCCCAATCTATAAGAAATTTATGTGTATGCAATCTCATGAAAAATAAAGAAGCATAAATGAAATAACCTGATAAGTGCTCAAGATAGTACAAAACACATCCATATGACAATCCTTAAAATAAAACAAATGAGATAGCCAAAAAAATAAACACATGTATTCTGACACTCAAGTAACACTATCTAAATAGCTATCACCTCCCGTAGTACATGGAATCGCTTTCCTCTAGGTGTAAGCGATCAAGTGCACATGGTGGGGGCGATCGCAATTGATGGTGGCCCTCCAATGTAGGTTATTCATGAACTTGTTGTATATCATCATGCGGTGTCGCTCCAGCAAACTGAGTAGGATATTCCTGTGATGGGGTAAACAACATGTAGGTGAGCGAGGCTGGTTGATATGTAAATGGCCTTGGATCATATGTAGATGGTCTAATACCCAAGTCATCGGCACGGGCATAAACCTCCTCTATGATAATCACTTTGCTCGATCTATAATGTTTGTGCGATATGCATCCACGCATCATGTCCACAAAACTTCTCATATCTATCTAGTAATTGTAACTCATGATCATACGAAGTATGGTGGAAGATGTCTTGAGCATCCAAGAAGTGCTGTGATTGCATGAAAAATAACAGCAAAATTTAGCCTCAGTTATGTAATCAATATATTGAAAGTCTCAGAATATTGATGTAATTACTCACATATACTCACTCTATAAGTTCTCTATGATAATATGTGGTAGGAGGATCTGTAGGGGCCTTCAATAGATAAAATGAGGCCCATCCACTAGGACATGTCGATTAAGCAATCAATCTCCTCGTCCCTCTAAGCCATCAACTATATAATCTCATCTCTCCCATGCGTTATGTTAATGATGGTCAACCCAATGGACTTTTCCATGGCCATTGACCCTTTTGAAGTTGGGTCAAGTATCATATCAATGAGGTAAAGTCTAACCCAGCACTTTGGTATAGTGTTATTCTACCCTCTTTTAGTCGGTGGAACATGGGATAATAAATACTAAGCATATGTCTGATAGGTGTTGTCTGATCTGCTCAACGTAAGGCTCCCAAATAACCTGGGGAATCATCAAGTTACATTGTAAGGCCAATTATAAAAATTGAAAATAGTACTAAATAATTACTCTGAAACTCATACCTATGTATGCAACAAACCATCCAGCTCATTCCTATATAATTCTATGTTCGATTTGCATCATGCATAAATTTCGTTCCACATATTTAAGCAATACAATGAGAATAAGTATATGTGCACCAAGTTGAATTATGAAAAAGCAAATTTTACCTCAAACTAATGTTCAGCCCATCCAAATCTCTCGGATATGGAACATGTAGTGTCATCCTCCCAACATGAAGGTGCTCCCAAGATCAAATTTGCACTAGGTGTAAACAACCAGCCATATTGGCCCTGGTGGGCCTAGTGGACTCATATAACTCCTTATACAGATGTCAGAACTACTCCCCCAATAGATAGTTCATTGAATGTATCCATATCCTAAAGTAGTAGAATATATTATAGATGAACCCCATCCATAATGTCGGTGTGGGCCAAAAATTCACCAAACATTGAAGAGTATGATTTAAGTGTTGGTGAAATTTTTAGAAGGCAGATGAGGTAGTAGATAAAATACTACCCAGAGATTTCACCCTCATTTTATGAGGACTTTAGATCTGGTTCTAGGTTTCTTATAGGCTAATTACCCTTCTGAAAGATAACTTTTGATTAAGACTAGTCATTAGATCATTTGATGCATGATAGCGTATAGTAGCATCATGTGGAGTATAAAATTTGGAATTTATGAAATTCATCGTCATTTAACTTAAAGTGGATGGTTAGGAAAATGATGACGTGCCTGATCTAAATCCCATGGTTCCGTCATCCCGGTGATAGTCCTTGGTCAATTAGTCTAGTCGATCCAACGATCGAAGGATCCTTATCGACCATTGGTTGCATCATCCAAATCCTTATAGACCTATGGTGGTGTTCATCTAAGGAGACAAGTTTAAGTCCACCTTACGACATGGGGCTTTTTGCCCTATCAATTGCACCCAATAATTCATATTTCATGAGCCGATTAACATAGCTATAGTGTGATCATAATATAATGTTATTATTTGGAGAAAACTACTCGGTTAGAGGAACCTGATTGTAACTGCATCATATATGGAGCCTATTGGCCAAGCCATATAGTTAGAAGACACGGGCCACGTTCTTACTGACATAAGATTGATCGAGAGTGAACATAGTAGAACACTTGATTTGACTTTAGCTCTTTTGTGATTTAAAGTTTTCTTAATTTGTTACCTTCAATAAATAATTGCAGAAGGTGGGTTGAGTGGAGTTTGATTTATGTTTTTAAATATTGAATTTCATTTAAGCATTAAACACTTAGTAATTCTATATAGTTGTATTGATACTTAATTTTGTTTAATTTGATTTGAGCTTGCGAACACATTTTAATGGTAAGTATCCTCTCCGGTTAAAATCTTCATTCAACATAACCATCATCAGGGTTATATAATTGATTGAATTGAATATATTTAAAAACTTTAGATTCATTCATTTAGCTCTAAGGATCTCAGTAGGTTAAAGTTGTATTGCATGACTTTGTAACTGAATATCTTTTATATTTTAGAAAATATATTGTATTTTGAAAATTTAATGATTAATTCTTTCAAATAATTGTATTCTTGAGATATAATTATGAATTTAATGTTTTCTCTATAAAATTTGAATTTATTTATTTTTTTCCAGCATTCGATATACTTGAATCTAACATTAAATATCGACTATCTTATTTAGTAATTTAGGTTTTATTTTTTTTAATTATGAAATTAATTTTATTTATTTAATCTTAAATTAGTCTGCGTAGCCTTTTCAGACATTAAAATTTGCACTTTAAATCTCTATGCGGCGTACTGTATTTATAACTTAGATAATTTCATCTAATTAATGAGATTATTGATTTTGAAAATCATAATTAGAATAAAATTTCTTTTATTCTTGGATTGAAGCTCCATAACTTATAGAATTTAATTTAGTAGCCATTAAATGCAGTATGAAGTATAGCTCGATGAGAAAGATGTTTAAAATTATTCTAATATCTTATTAGTTCCATTGAAATAATATTTAATTACTTTATATATTCAAAATTGATTAGTCATTGAATGTTCAATAGACTCTCATTTATGTCTATTGATAATTCTCAAACTCATCACAAACTATATTCAACTTCTCTTTGATCCAATTCAAGTATTTAATAAGACGAATAATATGCTTCAACTATTTTTCAATAATTTATTGATTATGCTTATTAATAATCATTCGATTTCATTGAAAATCTCTTATGAATTTTTGAATTCATTTAGAGTGGATTATGATTTGAAAACTATATTCCAATTAAGAAGATCTTCTATGCTCTCATTGGATATTCAATGATCATTTTCTAAATCAAATGAGATATTGAAGTGCTAAATTTATGTTTATTGCCAAAATATTGATTCACTTCAAGTTAGAAATCTATTTGAGTTCAATCCATCTTTTTTTAATTTTAAATATAATCTTTAAATTTATTTCAAATTCATTCTCATTTTAATTCAAAATTCAATTTGATATCAATTTTTTTAGCTTGAATTTTATTTGCAAGTATGAATTTTAGATAAAATTTGACAGCATTTTAAAAGTATTTGTCGTCCCTGTGGGCTGTCAGAACAATTTTGGCCTGCACATCACTTGAGTGTGATGGTTGGTGTTTTGAAGCACCTTGGTTGAATTTTCCCATTACTCGATGAGCATAAGGACTTTCAATCACCTTGTGGAGAAAAATTCCTATAAGTGAGTCACCTTTCAAACCTGTGGGGAGAAATGAAAGAGGAGGCTTATAGAAATTGGTCTTTTTAGGATGCTACACAGATCCACAGATGTATTTATTTAGGTGATCGAGTACATGATGAAGGAAATAGTGTACTTCCTCGAGAGACAAAAGTCACTACCATTTAATGGACTTAATCACCTCAATAAGGACTCCTAAGGATGATGGGTCTACATATGTACCAGAGATTCTTCCCCATTTTACATGGAAAAGTAAAGTAGGGTTTATTTTTACTCGGGTTCGTTAAGTTCCCCACAAGGGCAAGCCCCCATAGTTAATTATATCCTAAGGGACGGGATCCCTTAGGAAAACTCTCGATTAAGGTAAATGATCATTGTCTTTAAAGAATTCAATAGGAAGGACTATCAATCGATTGGTTTATTTTTGAAAGATCAAATGGGATTGATCAAAAGAGGGAGTTATTATCGAAGCCAAAATGAAAGATAAGTAGGAGATGCCCATAATTCTAGGAAATCTAGCAAGCATTTCAAACTATCATATAGTTGGGCTTTACATTTTTGAAATTGATTTAGTTTGTTTGAGTTATATTTTTTATTATAAATTTAGGACTTAAGATTCCTTAACAAAAGATTAAGAAAATACCTAAGAGGTGAGGAATTGAGCTTATGTCCCACAAAGGGGAGAAGCAAACTCAGAACCTAAATCTATGGAGCTTCGGTGAGTGCCAAAAGGAAAACATAAATCTAAGGCCAAAATGGGTAATTGGTTTGCCTCCATAAGAGAGGACAAACCAGATTGGACTTACAAGCCTGGTGGCCAACTAACTCCTCTATGATTTTAAATAATGTAGAAAGTCTTTATGTTTATGCAAGATAGCTAGGCTATTATTTATTTAAAAAGAGACTAAGTCCTTAAACTCACTCTTTAAAGAGACTAGATCATATAAAGGGACATGCTTCAAATGACCTAAATCTAATGCAATTCAAATTTTATTTTGGATAATTATTTTGACTCACGCAAAAGATTCATATGACTAATGCATGAGAAAGAAGGTTATTGGAAAAAATCAGTGAGAAGGGAGGAGGTGAGTTTCCACCATGGCTCTCAAAGGTCAAGCCAAGTTTCTCTGGCAAGGTGGAAGCCCTCTAATCAAGAGTGAAATAAGATACATTTGTGCATGATATTATAAAAGAAATGCTCATCCAGCTAAGGGGTTACTAATTCTTTTATCTTAATTTTAAACCTAAGCTTTAGGTGAGGTTATGAGTTATTTAATTTTATTTTGAGTTGTTAAGTTGGGTAAAAGATTTATTTTTCCCTAAAGAGCCTAATCCACATCCATGCCAAACATAAAGCAAGGAAGAAACTAGGAAAAGCATGCCACTTAATGCAAGCTAAATAAATTATCAATCAATTTATAAAGCTAATCAAAAGAATAAAGGGGTGTGGTGCACCACACAAACTAGAAAATATCAAATGTGGGTTACCGAGCTCTACCTTTATACAACACAGATTATAAATGAATTAAATTATAATTAAGCAAGGAATTCATTGTTATGGGGGAAAGCTTTATTTCTTCTTTCTTCTTTTCTTCTTTTCTTCTTCTTTTCTTCTTCCTTCTTTGGTTCCTTCTTTTGGATGGTTGGAAGGTAGATGATCCAAGGCATCACATGGTGCATAAGATAAGATCTTATTATCAATGCTCATCCTAATCCCCATAATAATCATTCTAAGATCCTAATTGCACAAATTTACATGAAAAGGAAAAGTGAAAATCTAACTAACACCTTCAAAATAAAGGTTAGTTAAAATAAACCACACAAATCCCAATCATGTATATTGGACTTATCACCCCACACATGGGTGACTAAGTCCACCCTATGGATTATGCTCAAGGGTATAAAGCACCAGTAAAAGCATTTATATTTTTTATTTATGATAGCTTCCAGCACAATCCCTACAAAGAATGATTAGACTAGAGCATCCATTTCATTCTATACATACACCTAACATCTAGTCTAAACATATATCATAAAACAAAATAAATATCAAACCATGCACCGACCTAACCTAAAGCTAGAAGTGGTGACTTAGGCTAATGTGTGTGCTTTGAAGGCTTGTGTGGTATGCTTAGCTATGGCTTTAGGTTCAAATTTTCTAAGTGTGAAGAACATGTTCAACTTAGAGGATGGTTTCATTTAAGTTGTTTAATTATTTTGGGTTGATTTTATCTTATATTTTAATTTGATTTAAGTGGATCCTACAATTAATTACTAAGTTATGAAGAGAGGGAAAGATAATGAGACTTCTCTTTCCTTCCCTAACCTAAGTAATTTTCTAAAATAGGTTCATATTTTTGGTTTTGTCTAGGTGAATGTTTTGATTAAATCTTTTAATTAATTCTAAGTTTAAATAAACTCTAAACAAACCTATTAAAAAAGAAAGACATTTTAAGATTAAATAAAATGAATCAAAATTCACATAACACACATTACTTCATTTCTTTCCCAACATATATATATAACATGCATATGGATGGATCCTAGGCATATCTATACATACAAATGAGAGTATTTAACACACTTTTTGATGCATGCTAAGTAATTCATTTAAGAAAATTTAGAAGTTGAGATGCATGATTTTTCTTAAGTAGAAAAGGATTTCCTTATCTAAATTTTTACATACACACATGAAAGTAAGAAAGGCATAAGTGAGTACAGTGTCATTGTTAACCAGAGGTGTAAGGTAGAAGACCTACTTTTCACAACCTCGAGGTTGTCCGGACTAATATACCACTTTCTTAAATACAAACATGTATAAAAGAAATAAAATAGAAAAGGAGAATGCAAAAGTTTATAATGGATTCATTTTATTTATGCAATTTATGTTTCGTATAAGTAACCCTTCTTAAGTGGTAACATAGAGATGATTAGGATATGAAATTAGGTGAGTGTTATGTTCTTTTCAAATGAACCATACACCTCACCAAATTCCTATTCGAAACTATACCAACATAAGAAAGAAAGGAAACCTATGCTAAGCATGCCTTTATAATCTACCACATGCAGACTCATAATTAAAATATATGTAGCATACTTTCATATTTGGTATTTGATTTATGTATTTTTGAAAGTAATCTGGATTTAATAGTGATAATAGTCACTCATATTTCTACTTTAGCCAACACATGCAAATTTGACATAAAGTAAACAATTTCATTTTAAATTAGAATTTGAAAAATATGAATGTATGAAATCGCATGACTTACAAGTTTAACATGTTAGGGAAAGATTCAAAGTAATGAAATCTTGTAAACAAGTTCACTTCACTTAAATCCTAAAGACATTCTAATGGAATAAGAAAGTTTAAAATAAATCAAAGTGAATTCAAAGTGATTTTTGTTTAGTTTGGAGTTTGATTTAATTTTGAAAAGGTGAGATGACTTTCCTGTTCCTAACCCATTCCCACATGTGTTTGATATTTTTGTTTAATTTTTAGATAATTAGATCCATTTTATGCATTAATTAGGTTAAGGTTTTAATTAAGTAATTAACCCTTACACCACCTTAAACTAATTAACTAAATAATTATGAGCCAATGAGATGACATAAAACCACAGAAATTTAAATTTGTAATGCATCTAATAAGAAAGAGGCCTAATGCAATTTGGCTCATAAAAGTTAATTAAGCTAAGGGTTTAGCTTAAGTAATTTCAAAACACCCTTTCACACATGTGAATTGGGTTTTGATTTCTTAATTGAACTTAGGCTATTAAACACTTAAGAATCTACCCAAAGTAGATTAATTAAGTTCTGGACCTTTTTAGAAATTTTAGAAATTAATTAAGGGATAATAAATGAATTAACCCTTAATTAAGAAGAGATTAAGGAGAGAAGAGGGGGTTTAGGAAATATCTTAGGGGAAATGCCCCAAAATTATTCCATAAACCTCCTACTTACTGGATCTGACCTTAAATAAACCTAATCATAGACTAAAATCACTAATTTTACATTAATTATCCTTAATTACATAAGGAGTGTAATTAAGAAATTCATATGCAATTCTTCTAATCAAGCCTTCAATAAATCCAAAGAAAATTAAGGACAGCAGAAGTCATCCCCTAAAATATTCCCAAAAAATTTGGGATTAATCAGAGGCTTAATTAAAAAGTAACTAGTAAAATAAACTTTTCAATAAAATCCAAATTCATAGAAAAGCATAATTCAAAACCCATTGAAATTAATTTTAAAATATTCCAGGTTTAATTATCTTTCCATAGAATTTTATTTCACATTTTTTTGAATTTTCTAGAAAGAGTTATGAATTTGAGAAGATCCTTAAGTTAATTAAAAATTAATTAAGGAATTTAACTAATCCCCTAGCTCACGGCGCGGTGCGTGGTGGCGGCGGTCAGTGCGCTTTACATGCGTCGCGTCGTGAGGGGTTTATTTAAGTTGTCAAATCACAAATGGCGGTTGATGACATGGTTTGATCGCCATCCGATCAAAGATGGACGAGAGATCTCCCCGATTTTAAAATGGGTAAGGTATTTCTAAATGTTGAATTATCTCGGCGTCCATCAAAATGCGGATGGGTGAGATCTCGTTTTCCCTTGATCAATAGAGACCGTCCATGATCAAGGGGAAGATCCAAGCTCGATCTAGCTCGGATTAAAAATAAATTTAACCCACACCATCTAAAGCTAAAGAGTGGCACATCCAATGGTCAAAAATCCATGAGATTAAAATTTCTTTCACAAAGCTCCACACCACATTATGTTTAATGGTCAAAAAATCTCATACCTCATCGGAGGTGATCACCGGCACTCGATTCACTTGGAGAAGCTTCATTTGGTTGAGACAAAGCTGTGTTGAGAGTATGAGGACTTGAGGTTGAGTGGATTGGTGTATGGACCAACTCCTCCTTAGCTAGCTTACGACCTTGATCCAAATCATCTCTTCCTTGCTGTGGGAACTCCAAAGGAAGCTTGGATGCACTCAACCTAGCTCCTTGATGAAGTATGCAAGAGCAATTGGATGGAAATTGAGTGAAAAGGAAGTTGGCTCTTCAATTTTCCTCCCCTATTTTTCACTATTCAAAAATTGAGAATGGAAAAATGGCTAGGGCTCTAGGAAGCGAGGGATCACTCTTTGATGGCTCCTTAGTCTCTCTAGTACTCGATCAAATGTGGGATCATAGAATTCAGATTGAATTAGGGGGAGTATATCTCCCCCTTGAAGGATTGGACGACTATCCATGCTCTTGCCATTTTGATCCAATTGATCATAGGCAGTGGGTTGTTTGATCAGTTAAGTGTGTGCACATGGTCAGTTTGAGCCAAGGAGTGGATTGCCAATGTCCCATGTGCTTGAATTTGAGTGGGAGAGGGATTTTGAATTTTGCATTTTGACCCATGGGGTGGGTTTGTATAGGGACCAAATGGGCTGACCCATTGGGTTGGGTGCACCACTCTTTAGGTCCCCTTGAGCTTTTAGGAAAGCCTCAAGTAAATGTCAAGAGGGTATGCCCAAATTACCCATGGATTAAGCCAAAATGTGATCTATGGCCTAAGGGTAGAATGGTCATTTTGCTATTTTTTCAATTTGGATATGTGGAGAAACTAGGCTTGGTCAAGTTTCATAAGATTTGGAATTCATTTGATAAGGTTTGGCTCATGTTGACCCATTTAGGTCAAAATGGGTCAACTTGGGTCAAGTTGACCAATTGGTCAAATTGGGTCAAACCAAAGGTTGGGTCAAGTTCATATGACCATTTGAAATATTTTGGTGGCTTTGGTTTAATTCAATTTGGATTAGTTTTGAATATGGCTCATATGACTTCATTTAGGTCAAATGGGTCAAGTTGACCTATTTGAGGTAGGTCAAGGGTAGGTTTAGGTTAGGTTAGTCATATGGAGTGGATTGATATCTTTGTTTCCAATCAATTTTGGTTATGTTCAAATTTGGCTCAACATGACCCCTTTAAGTCATGTTGGGTCTAAGGTCAATTGGGCTAGGTTAGGTCTAGTTGGCCATTGAGGCTTTGGTCAAGTTCCAGTGATTTGAAATGGACTTGACCCATTGGTTTTTCAATTTGGATTAGATCAAAATTTTGACACTTTTGACTTTTAGGTCAAAATTCAACTTGGGTCAAGTGGCAAATTAAGGCTAGTTGGCTCAAATGTTGGCTTGGTCAAGTTCAAACATAAGTCATGAGTGAACTTAGATCAATGGTTTCAATCAATTTGGCCTATGGGAGGAATTTGGCTATGTTAGGTTTTAATTTTGTTAAGTGTTGACTTTACCCCTTTGGTTTGTTGACCAATTTGATTGATTGATCATCCCATGATGATTGTTGATCATGATGAGAGGGATATATTAGTTTGGTTCAATCCAATTTGGTTAGGATTAGAATTTGGCTCATAAGGGTACTTTAGGTCACTTTGGGTCAAGTGAGCCTAAGTAGGTCAAATGGCTTGGTCAAAGCTTGATTTGAAGTTAGTTGATCTTGTATATAGCTCATGATTGAAATACAAATCCATTTACAAGTGGTTTGAAGTCAAATGGGTTTAGATCCATTTGACAATTTTATATTCAAAGGAAGAATATGAAAGGGTTTTGGCTTTGATTTTTGACTTAGGTTTTGATTGTTTGATTGAAGTTTGGATATGTATTAGCTTATGATTGTAGGGTTGATTGAATCATGAGAGAAAATCAAGAGTTTGACTTGATTTGAAATTGATTTGGCTAAGTTCAAGATTTTGACTTAAAAGGCTTAGATTGGATTTTAAATTTGAGTTTGATTTTCGAAATTGGTTTTGATTGTTTGAATTTATATTTCATTTATATATGTGAATATAAATGAGAATATAAATGATCATGAGAAAATCTTAAGGATTTGAAGTGATTTGATCATGATTTGATTTAGCTAAGTCATTAAAGGAATTTTAAAGGACTTAGGAAATTTTAGTAGGATTTGAATTTTTGAATTTGGTTTGATTGATTTATATTTATATTTCATTTATATATGTGAATATAAATGAGAATATAAATGAATTATGAGAAAATCCCATGAATTTGAATTGATTTTGATCATGATTTAGGCTAAGCCCATTAAAATGTTTGAAGGACTTAGAAAAAATTGATGTTTGAAGTTTAACTTTTGGATTTGATTGGATTGGTTTATATTTATATTTCATTTATATATGTGAATATACCTGACATTATAAATGAGTTATGAGACAATCACATGAGTTTGAGTTGATTTGATCATGACTTAGGCTAAGTCAATTCGGAGGGAATTAAAGACTTAAGAAAATTTTAAATTGGGAATTTAGTTTTTGGATTTGATTTAATTGATTTATATTTATATTTCATTTATATATGTGAATATAAATGAGAATATAAATGAGATTATAAATGAGTTATGAGAAAAATCCCATGAGTTTGAATTGGTTTGATCATGATTTAGGTTAAGTCCTTAAGGGAAAATTTAAGGACTTAGAAAAAAAATTCATGAATTGATTTTGAATTTTGAGTTTATTTGATTGGTTTTAATTTATATTTCATTTATATATGAGAATATAAATGAGAATATAAATGAATTATGAGAAAACCTCAAAGATTTGATTTGGTTAAGATCATGATTTTGGCTAAGTCCATGAAGGAACACTTAAAGGACTTAGGAAAAATTTGAATTTAGGAATTTTCATTCATGGGTTGCAATCATAGATTTCAACCATGGATTTCAATCATATGGAGTTGATTTGAGTTTGGAAAAAAAATCAATTAAGATTGATTTGGAGTTTGACTTGAAGGAAGGAAAGTGAGGAATGGTTTAAGTTAAGGGTTGGAAATTTTCCTAACACCCCTAAGGCATGGCCTATTCATATGGCTAACTCTTCTAAGTCTCTAGAGCTAGGTTGAGTGTCCACCTACTCACTAGATGTGTCTTAAGACTAAGGAACTCTTAAAGTCTAAGAGAAGTCTAAGGTCTATGATGGAGGGGTTGAGAGCTCATTCTAAAAATGAGGTCAACAATGATTATTTTCAAACAAGATTTATGGATAGTATTTCTTTAAGTAGAGCCCATTGATTGGAAGCATCGGGGGATCTCCTTTACAATTTATAAGTTGATAAGATCCTCCTTGGTAAACCTTTCTATGACAAAAGGGCCTTCCCAAGCGGGTTCAAACTTGTCTCCCATCTTTCGACGGACAATAATAGGTCTCCTTAGAATTAAAACAAGCTCTTATACTTGAAAAGCTCTAGGATGGACCAACTTGTTGTGAGCTTGAATCATTTTGGCTTTGTACAACTCAAGATTCTAACATGCTCGAAGGCGTCTCTCCTCCAAACCATCGAGCTCTTCTAACCACAACTTAATGTTCTATTCTGTGGTGATTTTACTACTCACAGCTATCCTTAATGATGGGAGTTAGACTTCTAATGGTAGAACGACTTCGGACCCATACACTAAGGAGATCGGGGTAGATTGAGTTGGAGTTTTGTATGTGATGCGGTAAGCCCACAAGGCTTCAACTAACTACTCATCGCTTGTTGTCGCAGTGTCTTCTTTAATATTTGGATGAGAGTCTTGTTGAATGCTTCTGCTAGACCATTTGCCCTCGGGTAGTAGATGGTAGAATATCTCTAATCTATGCTGTGTCTTCGAACAAAACTGTTGATTTTAGTGCTCTTGATGCAGTATCATTATCAGATATAATTCATCGAGGCACCCCAAACCTATATATAATATGGTTCCTAAAAAATTGGACCACATGTTGAGCTGTGACCTCTCTAAGTAGGATTGCCTCACATTTGGAAAAGTAGTGGTGGTAGAATGAACGATGACCCTTGCGAAGGATCAATCGGACCCACTATGTCGATACCCCAACACTCAAATGGCCATGAGGTCAATGTAGAATGTAGAATATTAGGTGGTTGGTGTAAGACCACAGCGTGCACTTGACATTGGTGGCATCTCTTAGCTACGTTCATGCACTCTGTGATCATCGAAGGCTAGTAGTATCCTTGTCTCTTGATCTTGGCTTTCATCTTCGGACCGGATTGATGTGCTCCGCATAATCCAGAGTATACCTCAGTCACGATCCTATGGGCATCATGTTTTTCCAGGCAACATAACCACATATGATCGAAAGATCGCCAGTACAACGTGCCATCTATGAGAGCGTAGGAAATGACTCTCTACTTTACCTGGTGTGTTAGTGATTTCTCTTGAAGTAGTTTGCCTATATTTCGATAATTCATGAATTATTGCGTCCAATTTAACTCCTCATCCTTTTTGGCAATGACAACCTCCCCTTCAAGAGAGAGTCTCTTGATGAGTTCAGCATGAATAAGGTAAGACTTGTCTATTTTGGACCCTATTAGAATGAACTCTTCTTCCGGACATGCCAGCTCTTTGGCAAGCTTGGCTAATGCATCTGCTACTGCGTTCTCTCCTTGAAGGATCTTGTAGATGGTAACCTATGGGATTTGGTACAATAACTCCATAGTGTACTTATGGTAATAATGGAGCTTAGGCTTTAGAACCTGTAGGACCCAACAATTTGGTTGATGATGAGCTGAGACTCCCCGAAGATGTTGATACTCTAGATGCATATTGTAATGACTAACTCTAGACCGGCAATCAGAGTCTCATATTTAGCTTCGTTGTTGGTGCATGGATTGGAAAGATGATATGATAATCTCATCACATCGCGGTCCGTAGTTAGAAGAACTATTCCTATGCCTGCCTTTCCTGGGATAGTAGATTGTGGTTCTTCTCCATTTTGAAAGGAAGCTGCACCATCAAAATACATCTCCCAACAGTGAATGCTAGTGTCCCTTAAGTTCATGATTTATTCATCAGGGAGGTCATCAATAAGTAGAGAATCAGTAGGAAGTGGGTGTGCTACTAAGAAATTCTCTAGTGCCTATCCTTTCATAGCACGGAGGGGTACGAATGTGATGTCAAACTGCAATAAAATCATGGACCAACGTGCCAACCGTCTGGATAGTGTCGCCCGTGTCATGAGATATTGTAGTGGATTGATCATGGAGATCAGATTCACCTTATGAGAAAGCATATAGTGTCATAGCTTTTGGGATGCAAAGATTAAAGCTAGTCAGTGCTTCTTAATAGGTGGGTAGTTTGCCTCAGCAGGGATTAGACAACGATTGAGGTAGTATAATGCATTTTTTTCCTCCGTCATTGGTTTGAGCTAACAAAGAACCAATTGAGTCATCTAATGCAGCAGTGTAGAGGATCAATGGCTTACCAGGATAGGGGCTGCTAGAACTGGCAGTGTCATCAGGTAGTGCTTGATGTCTTCAAAAGTATGATAACACTTGTCATCCCACTTGAACTTGGCATCCTTTTTGACAAGTGCTAAGAATGGTTGACATATTTCTGATAGGTTGGAAAGGAAGCATCATAGATATGCCAACTGTCTTTGGAATGATCTGAGTTGTGTTAGACTTTTAGAGGGTGGCATTTCTAAGAAAGCCTTGATCTTCTCTAGATCGATCTCTATTCCCCAGTGTCAGATAACAAACCCAAGGAATATCTGAGCTACTCAGAATGCACTTAGGGGTTCATTTTGAGGTTAATTACTTAACCATTCAAAACTACTCTCAAGTCAAAGATAGTCTTCCTTTTTCTTTGCTTTTGACTACTAGATCATCAACATAGCATTCAACTTGATGATGAATGAGTTTGTTGAAGATCAGTGGTCTTTCTTGGTATAGCACCAACATTTTAAGGTAGGCATGACCTTATAATAATAGACTTGATCGGGCTTTAAAAGCGGTGTTTCTTTCATCCTCGAGGACCATGATTTGGTTGTAGATGATTATCCATAAAGCGCATGAGATGAGGCGATGTCCATCATTAATTCTGGTATAAGAAGTCAAAATTCATCATTAGAACATGCCTTATTTAGATCCCTAAAATTGATGCATATGCGAATTTTTCCATTCTTTTTCTTAGTAGGATGACACTAGCTAACCAGGTAGGATATTTTTCTTCCTTAATAAAGGAAACATCAATCAGTCTCTTGATTTCAGAAGTAACCAGCTTTTCAATGTCTAATCACATGCATCTAGGAGTTTGTTTGATAGGTTTAGCATTAGGTTCTATTGTTAGTTTGTGAATTGCTACGTTAGGAGATAAACTGAGCATTTCTTCATATCTCCATGCGAAGTAGTCGTTAAACTAAGCTAATAGCCTAACTAAGTCATTTTTTTCCTCTTCATTCAATAAGAAACTAATGTATGTTAGACGTGGATTATCTTCGATTCCCAAGTTGATTTCTTTGAGCTTGTCGATAATTGATCTGATCTCTTCTTTGAACTCTGGCAGTGCCTCTTTGACTTCAAGGTCATTTGGGTCATCTGAAGATTCTAAACATACCTCCTCATAAGAGTTAACATGATTTGAGAAGAACCTATCAGACCTCAAATGAGTGGTGATGACTAGGCAATGACTGTCATCAACTAAACCCACTGTGTTGAACCCTAGTCCCAATCTTGATTGAGAATATCTACTTTGGTTGTCCCATAACTTTTGAAAGTAATCCGACCTATGCTTTGACCAAGTATATGAGATTAATCCCTTCTTTACTAAGTTAAGAACACAAAGTGAATACTAATCAAAAGGTAATTGTATTAAATCTTTATATGAATCATCCTCAAGTTCTACATCGGCTTCTTGACTTGAGGATGATACTCCCAACAAAAATCTCTTTGGCTTGAAATTTGTGTATGACTTGGGGGTCTCCTAAACAACTAAACCTTCAACTTTCTAGAAAGAAAGTGAGGTTAGAGCCAAGGTTCCCAACTGTTGTCTGACTATTCTACATAATAATGATTCTGATATATTCATGATTTTCTTGGAGGCCTGTTCTTCATCACTATCTGGCTCGAATGTCACCTCCAAAGGGACCCGCTGAGAGAGGTTGGTCGGTGTGCTAAACACATGAGACTCATCCTATGAACTAGATTCTAAGTCTATGTGGATAGCGGGGATATTCCTGTGAGTTGAAACATAGCTCCTATTGGGTGTCCTAAAGGGAGGAAGTCATCCACCTCTAGAAGTGCCTCTTGATCTGTCTCTACCTCTATCTGGTGGGGGTCGAGTCATCTTACCCATGTGTTTGTATGGAGGAACAAACTGTGGGCAAAATCCAATATCTGGCTCTACTTCCTCCTTGTGTCTGATTCTCGCTCACTTGCATTTTTATTTTCTTTTTCTTTTTTCTTTTATTTTTATTTTTATTCTTTTTCTTCTTTTTCTTTTGTTCCTTTTTCTTTTATTTTTGAACATTCACCAAGTTCACGAGAATAGACTTTTTGATTCGGAGGAGGATAGTAGGTTGTGTCCTCATATATCTCGATCTCTCTAACTGAGAATGGCTTCAAATCTCCTTTGACATAATACTCAATTCCACCTCTTCAGAATTTGATGCACTGATGTAAAGAGGATGGAACCATATTGTTTTCATGTATCCAAAGCTTACTGAGCAAAGTAGTGAAAGATGTATTTGAATCGATTATGTAGAATTTGGTTTTTGTCTTCCGGTCATCTATCTCCAGTGGCAACACTATACAGCCTAAAGCCATCTTGTCTTGCTCATTGAATCATCTCAACATCATTTGATCTTCTCAAAGTTCGGAGATGCCAATCCTCAAGTAGACAACAGTCTTTAGACTCATAATGTTTACTGATGCACCTAGATGAACTAACACCCTGGAGAGTCTAAATCTGCCCATGTCCACTATGATGTAAAGGGGACGGTTGTGCTCGGTTGTCCACAACAGAAGGTCTTCATCGGTGAATGTAACTCCATGGGCTTCTCTTGAATAACATGCCTCTCTCCAACAGTAAGCAGCTAAGATAAGCATATTTCTAGATCAAGAATGTCTTTGATCAATGACTCCCTCATATCTTTGGATAAGACAAGGGCATCATATATGCTTAGTTTAGCTGGCAACTTACTTAGGTGAGCGAGGACAATATAGTTAACTCTAGGCTGGTCCTCCACAAGCATATCCATATGTGGAGCATCCTGTGGAGGGGTGTTGACCTCATTTTTAGAATGAGCTCTCAACCCCTCCATCTTAGGCATAGGACTCCTCTTAGATTTAAGAGTTTCTTAGTCTTAAGACACATCTAGTGATTAGGTGGACACTCAACCTAGCCATAGAGACTTAGAAGTATTAGCCATAGGAATAGGTCATGCCTTAGGGGTGTTAGGAAAATTTACCTACCCTTAGCTTGAACCATTCCTCACTTTCCTTCCTTCAAGTCAAACTCCAAATCAAATCTTATTTGATTTTTCCAAACTCAAATCAATGCTTTATGATTGAACTCCATGTGATTGAAATCCATGATTGAAATTCATAAATGAAAATTCCAAACATAAAATTTTTCTAAATCCTTTAAGTTTTCCTTCATGGACTTAGCCAAAATCATGATCTAAACCAATTCAAACTCATGAGATTTTCTCATAATTTATTTATATTTTCATTTATATTCTCATATATAAATGAAATATAAATTCAAACCAACCAATCTAAATCCAAAATTCAAATTCAATTCATGGAATTTCCTAAGTCGTTTAAGTTTTTTCCTTTAATGGACTTAGCCTAAATCATGATCAAATCAATTCAAATTCATGGGATTTTCTCATAACTCATTTATATTCTCATTTATATTCACATATATAAAAAATATAAATAAAAATAAATCAAATTAAATTTAAAAATTAAATTCCAAATTTATAATCCCCCTTAAGTCCTTAATTCCCTTTTAATGTACTTAACCTAAATCATGATCAAATCAATTAAAATTCATGGGATTTTCTCATAACTCATTCATATTCTCATTTATATTCACATATATAAATGAAATATAAATATAAACCTATCAAATCAAGTTCAAAAATTCAAGCTTCAAACACTAAAAATTTCCTAAGTACTTTAAATTCCTTTTTAAAGACTTGGCCTAAATCACGATAAGATCACCTCAAATTCCTGGAATTTTCTCATAGCCCATTTATATTCTCATTTATATTCACATATATAAATGAAATATAAATTTAAACAATCAAAACTAATTTTAAAAATCAAACTCAAATCCACTCAAAATCTAACCTAAGCCTTTCAAGTCAAAATCTTGAACTTAGCCAAATCAACTTCAAATCAAGCCAAACTCTTGATTTTCCTTCATAATTCAATCAACCCTACAATCATGAACCCAAATATAAATACAAACTTCAATCACCAAATCTAAAATCAATTCAAAAATCAAGCCCCAAATCCTTTCATGTTCTTTCTTCGAATATGAGATTATCAAATGAATCAAAACCCATTTGACTTCAAACTACTTGCATATGGATTTATATTTCAATCATAAGTCCATATACAAGTTCAATCAAACTCAAATCAAGCTTTGACCAAGCCATTTGACCCACTTAGGCTCACTTGACTCAAAGTGACCTAAATTACCCTTATGAGCCAAATTCTAATCCTAACCAAATTGGATTGAATAAAACTCACCTATGCCTCTCATCATGATCAACAATCATCATGGGATGATCAATCAATCAAATTGGGTGAACCAAGTCAAACCTAAGGGTTGATCAACACTTGCTTAAATGAAACTAACATAGCCAAAATCCACCATAGGACAAATGAATTGAAACCATTGATCTAAGTTCATTCGTGACTTATGTTTGAACTTGACCAAGTCAACATTTGAGCCTAACCTAGCCCATTTGGCCAGTTGACCCAAGTTGACCCAACTTGACCTAAAAAGTCAAAATATGTCAAAACTTGATCTAAGCCCAATTGATTCAAACCAATGGGTCAAGTTCATTCCAAATCATTTGTTGAACTTGACCAAAGCCTCAATTGGCCAACTAGACCTAACCTAGCATAATTGACCTTAGACCCACCTTGACCTAAAGGGGTCATGTTGAGCCAAATTCAAACCTAACCAAAATTGATTAGAAAAAAAGATACCAATCCACTCCATATGACTAACCAAACCTAAACCTACCCTTGACCTAGCTCAAATAGGTCAAATGGGTCAAATAAGTCAACTTGACCCATTTGACCTAAATGAAGTCAAATGAGCCAAATTCAAAAATAAACCAAATTGAATCAAACCAAAGCCACCAAACATTTCAAATGGTCATATGAACTTGACCCAACCTTGGTTTGACCCAATTTGACCAATTAACTTACCCAAGTTGACCTATTTTTGACCTAAATGGGTCAACATGAGCCAAACCATATCAAATAAACTCCAAATCCAATGAAACTTGGCCAAACCTATTTTCTCCACATACCCAACATACCCAAATTTAAAAATTAGCTAAATGACCATTTTACCCATAGGTCATAGAACAAAATTTGGACTAATCCATGGGTAATTTAGTCAAGCCCTCTTCATATCAACTTGATACCTTTCTAATAGCTCAAGTGGACCCAATTAAGAGTGGTGCACCCAAACCAATCAGTTTGGGTCAGCCCAAATGGACACAAGGCCAAACCCGACCCCCTAGCTCAAATTAGCTAATTCAAAATCCTCCTTCCACTCAATTTGAAGCACATGGGAGGTTACTAATCCACTCAAGACCTCAAACCGACCATGCACAAACATCTAACAGCCTAAACAACCCTTTCCATATGGTCAATTGGATCAAAATGACAAGTTATGGTTCGGCCGTCCGATTTCCATAGGGGGAGATATACTCCCCCTAATTCAATTTGAATTCATCATCCTCACATTCGATCAAGCACTAGAGAGAGTTAGAAAATATCAGAGAGCATTCATAGGCTTTCTAAGAGGGATTTGAATCTTGCACTTCTCAGTTTTCTTCAAGAGAAAATATGGGAGCTCATCTCAATTCCCAACTTCCAACTCACTCAAAACTACTCCAATTCTCTTGCACACTCCCTCAGGGGATCAAGTCGAGTGCACCAAAGCATTCTCTCAGGTTCCCAAAGTAAGGAGGAGGTGAATTGGATCAAAGCCGCAAAGGGGAGCAAGTGGTGTTGGTCCATAGAGAGATCTACTCAACTTGAAGGTTTGAAACTTTCAACAGGGCTTCATCTCCACTAGACAAAGCTACCTCATCAAGCTCGAGCACCGGTGATCACCTTCGGTGAGGTATGTAATTTTTTGACCACTTAACTTAGGAGGTGTTGGTTATTTATGAAAGCAATTGTCATGGCATGAGAAATCCACCTTTGGATAGGTTTATAATTAGCTTTAGATGGTGTGGGTACAATCTCATTCCAATCTGAGCTCAATCGAGCTTGGATCTTCCCTTAGATCAAGGACAATCTCTGTTGATTCTTAGGGAAGAACTGAGGTGATCTTGCTCGTCCATCCATGCATTTTAGATGGACGGCCGAGATTAAGTGCACATTTTAGAATTGATTTATCCCTTTTAGAACCATGGGATGATCCCTGGATATTTGATCCTTGATCGAACGGTAGGGATCAAACAGGGCCCCGCCGCTGTACCGCCACCCTGACGCGACCTTTAAGTAATCCCCTCACCACGTGACGTGTGTAAAGCACGCTGACCGTCGCTGCCGCCACATGTCTCACTGTGAGCTGAGGGGATTAGTTAGGGATTTAATTAAATTTAATTAATCTCCTAACCTTCACATATCTCCCTCAATAAAATTCAAACAAATATGAGGTAAATTTCTATGAAAAGATAATTCAACCTAGAATATTTTAAAAATGATTTCAATGGATTTTGAATTATATTTTCCCTGATTTTGGGTTTTAATAGAAATCTTATTTTGCAAATTACTTCTTAATTAATCCTCTAATTAATCCCAAACTTCTTGGGTATGTTTTGGGGGATGACCTCTGCCTTTTCTAATTTTTCTTGAGATTTATTTATGGTTTAATTGGGAGAATTGCAAATGTGTTTCCTAATTACTCTCTTAATGTAATTAAGGATAATTAAGGTTTGGATTAGTATTTTAATCCCTCATTGGAGTTGATTAAGGTTAGATCCAATGAATAGGAGGCTTTGGAAATAATTTTGGGGTATTTCCCCTAAGCTATTCACTTAACCCCTTTTTCTTTCCTTAATCCTCTCTTAATTAAAGGTTAATTCATTAATTAACCCCTTAATTATTTTCTAATTTTTTTAAAACTTTCTAGAACTTAATTAATCTACTTTGGGAAGATTCATTGTTGTTTAATAGCCTAAGTTCAACTAAGGAAATCAAAACTTCACATATGTGAGGGGTGTTTTTGAAATTACTTAAGTTAAACCCCTTAGCTTAATTAACCATTAATCATGAGCCAAATTGCATTATTCTATTTTCTTCTTAGGTGCATTGCAAGTTTAAATTCCTTGTGAGTTTTTATGTCATCTCGTTGGCTCATAATTACTTGGTTAACTATGCTAAGGTGGTGTAGGTAAGAGTTAATTACTTGCTTAATTCATACCTTAACCTAATTAATATATAACAATTAATCTAATCAACTAAAAATTAAACAAAAATATCAAACACATGTGGGAATGGGTCACAAACAACAAACTCAACTCACATTTTCAAAATCAAATCAAACTTTAGATCAAACAAAAATCATATTGAATAAACTTTGATTTATTTTAAGCTTTCTTATTTCATAGAATTATCTTTAGGATTTAATTAAAGTGAATGTGTTTTCAAGCTTTCATTGCTTTAATTCTTTCCCCAACATGTTAAATTTGTATGTCATATGATTTTATGCATCCATATTTTTTAAAATCAAATTTAAAATAAAATTGTTTACTTTATGTCAAAATTGCATATCTTGACTAAAGTAATAATATGAGTGGCTATTATCACTACTAAATTCTAATTATTTTCAAAACATATAAATCAAATGCATAAAACTAAAAGTGTGCTACTTATATTTTAATTATAAGCTCATGTGAGTAAGACATAAGGATGTGCTTAGTGTAGTTCTTTCTTCTCTTTTCTTTCAGTATAGTTTTGAATAGGAATTGGTAAGATGTTTGGTTCATTTGAAAAGAACCTAACACTTGCCTAATTCCATATCCTATTCATCCCTATATTATCACTTAAGAAGGATTCCTATGCTTGTACATATAAATTGCATAAACAAAATGAATCAACTAATACAACTTTTGCATTCTTCTTTTCCATTCATTTCTTTTGTACACATATTTGTATTTAAGGAAAGTGGTATATTAATTTGGACAACCCCGAGGTTATGAGATTTTAGGTAGCCCTAAGTAGGTCTTGTACCTTACACCTCTGGTTAATAATGGCATTGTACTCACTTATGCCTTTCTTACTTTCATGTGTGCATGTGAAAATTGTATAAGAAACCCTTTTCTATTTAAAGAAAATCATGCATCTTAAACTTCCAAATGTCCTTAAATGAATTACTTAGCATGCATCATAAAGTGTATTAAATACTCTCATTTTATATGTATAGATATGCTTAGGACTCATTCATATGCATATTATACATGTTGGGAAAGAAATGAAGTGATGTATGTTTTGTGAATTTAGTTCATTTTATTTAATCTTAAAGTACCTTTCTTTTTGAATAGGTTAGTTTAGAGTTCATCTAAACTTAGGATTAATTAAAACACTTAATCAGAACATTCACTAAACAAAACTAAAAATGTGAATCTACTTTAGAAATTACTTAGGTTAGGGAAGGAAAGAGAATCTCCCTTCTCTTTCCCTTTCTTTATAACTTAGTAATTAATTGTAGGATTCACTTGAAACTAATCAAAAAATTAAATAAAATTAACCCAAATCAATTAAACAACTTAAATGAAACCCTCCTCTAAGTTGAACATGCTTTGCACTTAGAAAATTCTAACTTAAAGTCATAGCTAAGCATACCACACAAACCTTCAAAGCACACACATTAGCCTAAGTCCCCACTTCTAGCATTAGGTTAGGGCGATGCATGGTTTGATATTTGTTTTGTTTTATGATATTTGTTTTAGACTGGATATTAGGATGTATGCTTGTAGAATGAATGGTAGGACAATCTTAGTCTAACCATTATTTTTTGTAGGGGATTGTTCTTAAGGGGTGTTGTAATAAATAAAATATACATACCTTTGCTTACAAGTGCTTATACCCCTAAGCATAATCCAATAAGATAGGTGAACTTAGTCACCCATGTGTGGGGTGATAAGTCCAATATACATGCTTGGGATTTGTGTGATTTGGTTTAGCTATTCTCTATTTTGTATGTGTTAGTTAGATTTCCATTCTCTTTTCCTTTTCATGTAAATTTGTACAATTAGGATTTTGGAATGATTGTTATGGGGATTAGGATGAGAATTGGTCATAAGATCTTATCTTATGCACCATGTGAAGCCTTAGAGCATCCACCTTCCAACCATTCAAGAGAAAGAACCAAAGAAGAAAGAAGAAAAGAATAAATGAAGGTTGAAGACCCCTATAATAATGAATTCCTTGCTTAATTGTAATTTAATTCATTTGTAATTTGGGTTGTTTAAGGGTAGAGCTTGGCTACCCAATTTATTATTTTCTAGTTTGTACGGTGGTGCCCGACCACAGCGACCTTTTATTCTTTTTACATTTAGCTTTATAAATTGATTGTTGATTTGTTTAGCTTTTGCATTAAGTGGCATGTTTTTCCTAGTTTCTTCCTTGCTTTATCTATGGCCTGGATATGGATTAGGCTCTTAGGGAAAAATAAATCGCTTACCAAACTTAACAACTCAAAGCTAAAAATAAAGAATTCATAACCTCACCTAAAGCTTAGGTTTAAAATCAAGATAAAAGAATTAGCAACCCTTATGAGTATTTCTTTTACAACAATATCATGCACATGACATCTTATTTTACTCTTGATTTTCCACCTTTGCGAGAAACCTTGACCTTTGAGAGCCATGGTGGAAACACCTCCTCCTTCTCATAATTTTGGCCAATAACTTTATTACTCATTATGAATCCTATTAGCCTGAGTCAAAATAATTGTCCAAAAATAAAAATCAAATGAAATTTGAATTGCATTAGATTTAGGTCATTTGAAGCATGCCCTTACTTGATCTAGTCTCTTTAGGGAGTGAGCTTAAGAACTTAGTCTCTTTCTAAATAAATAATAGCCCAACTATCTTGCATAAGCATAAGACATGCCTATATTTAAAATCATAGGAGTTAGTTGGTGGCCACCCTTAGGCGGTTGTAAGACTAAGCAATCGGGTGGTTTGTCCTTTCATGTGGAGGCAAACCAAATACTCATTTTTTCTATAGATTTAGGTTGTGCTTTCGGCCCTCGCTAAAGCTCTCTAGATTTAGGTTCTGAGGTTGCTTCTCCCCTAGTAGGCCATAAATATAATTCCTCACCTCCTAGGCATTCCCTTAATCTTATGTTAAGGAATCACAAGTCCTAAATTTCTAATGAAAAATGTAACTCAAACAAACTAAATCAATTTTAAAAATGTAAAGCCCAACTATAGGATTGTTTGAGATTGCTCATTAGGTTTCCTAGCATCATGGGCGTCTCCTACTTATCTTCCTTTTGGCTTCGATAATAACTCCCTCTTTTTGATCAATCTCATTTGATCTTCAAAAATGAACTAAACGATTGATAGTCCTTTTCTATTGAAATCTTTGAAGACAATGATCATTTACCTTAATTGAGAGTATTCTTAAGGGATCCCCATTCCTTAGAATGTAATTAACTATGGGGGCTTGTCCCTGTATGGAACTTAATGAACCTGATTTAAAATAAACCCTGCTTTACTTTTTCATGCAAAGTAGGGGAAGAATCTCTGGTACATATGCACACCCATTATCTTTAGGAGTCCTTATTGAGGTGATTAGGTCCATTAAAGGGTAGTGACTTCTGTCTTTTGAGATAGTACACTATTCCTTGATGACGTACTCAATCACCTGAATAAGTACATTTACAGATCTACGTGACATCCCAAGAAGATGAATTTTTATATTCTTGCCTCTTTTCACCACAGATTTGAAGGCGACCATATATAAAAATTTTTCTCCCACAGATTATAAATACATGGAAAAGTATTGTAGTCAACTTTCTTCGGTGAGCGAGGACATTATAGTAAACTCTAAGCTGGTCCTCCAAAAGTATATCCATAGGTGGAGCATTCTATGGAGGGGCTTCTTGATCAGTTGAATCAATGACTTCTTTACCCTTATCTTGAGGTGCTACCCTAGAAGGTAGAACTTTGCCACTACGGAGGTTGACTTGAGTGGCTTCATGAGATGGTGGAAAGTTCTACTTGCTCATCAGGTTCACCTACAACTTCTTCTATGGGATCATTGGAGTCGGATGACGCTAAATTAATCTCAATGGGCGAACCCAAATGATTCAAGAATAAAAAATTCATTTCTAAATCAGAAGAAGAGGAGTGATCAAAATTAGAGTTATTATTGATTAGACTTGGAGAGCTATCTAAAGGAATACACTCAAGAAGATCATTAGAAGTGACATAGATGTAATCAAAATTAGCTCGCTTCATTGATTTCTTAGATTTGGATGAAGGTACAAAATAGAAATCATGTAAAATAAGCAGAGTGAGGGATTTGGCATGCCCTGCAGATATAATATGACTGGTAGAAGAAGAGTTGGCCAGAGGAATTGTAGTTGCAATTATGGGAGGAGTGCTAGACTCAATCTGGTTTGTGCTATCCCGCAAGTGGAGGATGTCATTTGCTTCTAGCTTCTACCTCCTTCAAGTTATTCTTAGAAACTTGCAAACCTTCCTTAGAGTTGGAGGTTTGAGCTGCCTCTAGCACCTACAAGGGTAACTATCTGATCTTAGAAATAATTTTCTTGGAGGTTCGGGATAGGAAGATATCCCTACCTTCATATGTCTTAAGAAGATCGTGTGTATTCCGAAGGATTACCCTAACAGAACTATAGGGTTGTTCTTGTAGATAATTTTTAGTGATGACAATGACACCCGACTTGTAGCTATGCTCAAGCTAGTCCTTAAAAATAAAGTAATCTTCTAAGACATGTCCTAGCGGTGGTAGGGGCAATAGGATCGTGACTCTTGCCCACTTCCCAGCCTCCTAGTAACTAAATCGCTTCTTTAAGAGATTCTTAAAGATCTTCCTACTCTTCGCCTTGAATTCATCAGGTTAAATGATAGGAAAATGATGATGATACTATTGAGAATACAACTGAGCATGGTGCCTGTAAACTAAGATGGATAGTATGACGGTCGAGGTGGTGGCAAAGGAGGTGGTAGAGGAGACTACTAAGCTCGAGGCTTGTCTAACTAAACCCTAGTTGGCTGCTTCCCCTTATGAACTATTGTCACTACCCCTGGCTTCTTCTCAAATGCTTTCTGAGGTTTAAGCTTGGCTGACTGGTCATGGAAAGGCTACTTCCTGGCTTTCTCTTGTAGACTAGCTGCCTTGTTGATTAGCTTCTCAAATTTTTTGATTATAAAACCCTTAAGCATGAAGTGACCAGACCATGGATATTCTTCAAGAGAATATCAACGGGGTGCTGTTCAGACAGCTGTGGATAGCATTTCATTCTCAAGTTTCTCCACTGGAGAATGTAATCAATAAGGGACTCGTTTAGATTTTCCTTGGTCACAATGAGGTCGCCTACAATAACCCTTTGCTGAGCTCCAACAAACCTCTTGATGAAGGGGTGATCTAACTCAACAAATTTCTTTACCAAACCATTAGGCAGTTCATCATACCAATCAAATGCTATGCTCGTTAGACTATTAACGAACAATCTGAAAAGAAGAGCATCACTACCTCTGGTGTTGCAACAATAGGCCCTGAAGTGTGCAATGTGCTGGCGAGGGTTCCCACTGCCACTAAAGATTTTGATGGAAGGAGGTACAAAATCCTTAGGATATTGGACAACACCAAATTCCTCTAGGTAGGGTCTAGCCTTTGGAATGGATGAGCCACCTCAGGCATGCACCAACACATCACTCACCTGCAGTTCCACCATGTTTTAAATGTATTTCTCATGCATGGAGGTGATATCCACCACCTTCCTATGCATGATACCACTGTCCTGATCTACTCGAGAAGTGTTCTTGGGTTGATCTAGGACATGTGCTTACTCGGGATGATCTATCTCTATTGATATATACTGCAGGACTAAGGCCTGATTTTGAAGTACGTGGAGGGCTGCTAATAAGTCTTCCATCCTCTTCTTCGTCCAATTGATATGATCATCCTTCTGTTTAAGCTGCTAACATAGGTGTTGGGTTGAATGGATGATGTCATCTTCCTCAACTACAAAACCTTCCTAACTATGCTAATCTCTATGGAGGGAGCTCCTAGTATTAAGCATGTGGACTTCCGTCAAATCCCCAAGAAGGTCATCCTCATTAGGATAAAAGGCTACCCTCTTGTTCTCCAAGTCTGTACGATCACTGCCTAAGAGTTCTCTCTTTTTGGCAAAGCACTGTGTTAAAATGTCATCTAAGGAGCTGCAAGTATAAACACACACGCCGGTAGGAACTGTCAATGACGGAGATACATCTAACACTGCCTGCCACTAGAGTGCTAGCCTGGGAGGGTCATTCTCACTAGAAGAGATATGCTTATGACTGCTCGTCGATGGAGTGGTGTCCCTAGGGAGATCTACTACCATGGGAACTGTAAAACTATCCCCTTCCACCTCTATAACTACCACTGCCACGCTCTCATGGTGGTGGTGGTGGTGCAACTACAATGCTACGGGGTCGCCACTCCTGCCGAACCACAGCTGAGGTAGAGGGTCGAGCAAGGGAGCTCGATCTGACCTCAATAGGTGGGATGGAGGGAGTGGGATCCCTGGGATGTAGCTGGATTACTAGAGTGGAAGGTCTCTTCATGGGGCTTCAATTCTTAGTGGAGTGGTGGATGTGAGTAATGGTGATGCGATGAGGGGAGCGGTGAAGGAAACACCATCCTCAATGGGAGATCTGCTTGAGTGAGTGGGTAACAATCATCTAAATGATCTCTAATGGGGACGATCAAGAAAATCCATCAAGCGAGGCTACACGCTCGACATATCTCCATCGCTCTCTCTTATCTACTTGAATAGATGCTCGAGCCTCCATGGCTCTCTCCCTATGGATTTGACCCCTAACTCTCCTAAAGATCAATGATTTCAAATCAAACAAGATATCAAACTTCAAGCATCTGTATGCTCTGCCAACCTAGCGTAGAATAGTCTTAAGCCCGACATAAGGCCTCCTATGCTCCCTATCCAGTGTCTCATAATATGTTGATGGTGGAGGAGAAGCAACAATCCTTCAGTAATCTTCCTCTCTAAGGCCCAGAGGTGGAACTTTACGTTGGTGGAGAGACCTCTGGGAGAACCTCTCCCTACATGGGATGTAGCCTCAAGCCTCGCCGCCACTACTTAATTTTAATTTTATTGGTATGAGTGAACAAGGTGAGGGAACTAGTAACTCAAAAGTGGAGGAGACTATCTCAGAAGATAAGATAGCCATCTCCTTTGGGGTGACCAATGAGAAGGTAGTAGCTCTTGCTGGAGCAATGGTAGGGATGGTAGGATGGGAAGGTACTGAAACTATCACAAAATGGGGCATGGGAACCAATGAAGCCTTCCTCTTCAACGAAGGGTACTCAAAATCAGAGGGCATATCAATGCGGATGACTGGCTTCTGCTTGGCCACCTCATCCCGACTGATGGTAGTGAGGGTCGCCCCCTCATAGGTAAAACATGCTCCCTTGAATCCTCAACTGAAGAAAACCAGTGGGTGGAGTGGTCGTCATCCAAGGCCAAATCCATTCAGGGAGGGAGTAAAATGAATGAGTGAAAACTACAAAAATTAACTATGACCAGACCAGTATCTTTGCATGTGTTGAAATATAATCTGAGTCAAATTTTTACTTTAATATTCATCCCAAGAGAGTACTATAGATTTGAAATTTTTAACCCACTCTCAACAATTCAAGTATGTTAAGTGGGGTTCAATGGAGAGATCTTGATATTGAGGAGAGTCTTTGCCATTTAATTTTGATTTTGAATACCCAACCAATTTAGGTAGGTGGGGTTCATAAATTTGAGGAGAGATTTTCTTGGAGATATTTGTATTTTGTGTATCTTGTTTGAAAACATTGATGATTTAAAAGAACCTCTACTTAGCAAATTTGAATATGCTAAGAAGAGGTTGTGATGCTTGAAATTTTTTTGAAATACCTTTTGCTTGTGATGAGTGAAGTGTTAATTTGAAAATAGGGCTTCTTACTTGACAAATTTGATATGTCAAGTGATGTGTTGACCCTCCATCGATAATCCATACAATGATGCTATCATCATCACAATGCTAATCATCAATTATCAAATTGGAAGTATACTAATCAATATAAAGAGCTCATTCAATATTATTTTCAACCTATCTTTGATAATCTAGGATTGGTGAGTTCTAAACTCACCCCTATTAGAGGATTGTTATACGACTTCTCAGGAACAGAAGAGAGACTGAAGGAGTGATCACTCTCCCATGACTTGGGTGGAGGAAAAGAAGCAATTCATAGTGAATGGAGACTTTGTTATAGTTGATGCTCTTTCCACCTATAACGCCATCTTCAACTAACCAATGCTCAACACCTTCAGGGACTTGCACTTAACAAATTTGGTATGTTAAATGAAAGTCAAATGTGATTGATATATGTTTTGCTTTTCTTTTAAAAATGGGACTCTCACTTATCAAATTTGATATGTTAAGTGAAAGTCCAAATGTGATGTGATTTATGTTTATCTTTTCTTTGAAAATAGGACTCTCACTTAACAAATTTGGTATGTTAGGTGAAAGCCCAAGTGTGATGTGATTTTAAAAAAGAGTTTCTTACTTAACAAATTTGGTATGCAAGTAGGGATCAAATGTGTATTGAAAATGAGACTCTCACTTAACAAATTTGGTATGTTAAGTGAAAGTCAATTGTGATTGATACATGTTTTGAAAATGGGACTCCCACTTAACAAATTTGGTATGTTAAGTGGACATCAAATGTGACATGAAAATGAAACCCTCACCTAGCAAATTTGGTGTGAAAAGTGAGAAGCCAAATATGTCATGAAAATGATACTCTCACTTAACAAATTTGATATGTTAAGTGATCAAATATGATTTAGGAATATGAGACTCTCACTTAGCAAGTTTTATATGTGAAGTGAAAGTCAAATGTATCTTTGAAATGAGATTCTCACATAACAATTTTAATATGTTAAGTGAGAATCAAATGTATATGAAAGTGAGATTCTCACTTAACAACTTTGATATGTTAAGTGTAATTAAATATGACATGAAAATAAGATTCTTTCTTAACAACTCTGATATGTTAAGTGGGAATCAAATGTGACATCAAAATAAGAATCTCACTTAGCAACCTTGACATGTTAAGTGGGAATCAAATGCATATGAAAATGAGATTCTCACTTAACAACTTTGATATGTTTAAGTGGGAATCAAATGTATTTGATGTGTTCTTCTTCTCTTTTTTTTGGAAAGAGAGGAGAATTCTTTGTTTGCCAAATGTGGCATGTCAAATTAGATTCCAAAATAGAGGTGAAATTTATTTAACAAATCTTAAGTATGTTAAATAGATTTCAATGATATGTTTTGATGCCATGTATGTGATTTCCAGATTTTGAAAGAGAGAAACTTCCACTCGAGCATATGTGAAATATGTTGAGTGGAGTTTCAATTTTATTTTATGATTTGAAAATAGAATCTTCATTCAACAAATTTGAGTATGTTGAATGAAGGTGACTATTTCCAAAAAAAGTGCTTTGGAAAATGTCATTTTGTAAAAGAGTTTGTTTTCCTTAAATTTATGATGAACCTTGCCTCACCAAGCTAGTGGTAAGGAGGTCCTAGATTTTTATTATCTCTCCTTTCATTGATAAATTTTGTTTTTTCACCTATTAGGGAGCCCGATAGGGATTTCAAGACTTACACGGAGTGAGATCCTAAAACCTAAATGATGTTGGCTAACTTTGCTTAAGAATGAAATAAGCTAAGTGCCAACAGAAGGAAAGATAGTCTCAAACTCACATAAAATGCAAGTCTACTATCGATACTTAGAGACAACAATCGTCTACTAGAGATGGATAGAGGAACCATCCCCAATAGAGTCACTAGAAAAATCTGTGGTGTTTATTTTTGGATTCGCTTGTATGGGGGTGACACCACATAGATCTGAGGGTGTTCTTATTGAGGTGATCGGGTACGACATTGAGGAATAGTATATAATCTCGAAAGATAGAAGTCACTACCCTATAATGGACCTAATCACCTAATAAGGACTCCTAAGGCATGATGGGTCCTCGAATATTCTAGAGATTTTTCCCTTACTTTACATTGATGAATAAAGTAGGGTTTCTTTAAACCTGGTTCTAAAGTTTTCTATGGGGGCAAGTCCCCATAGTTAATTACATCTTAAGAAAAATGAATCTCTTAAGAATACTATTAAGGTAGGCAATTATTATCTCCAAAGAATTCAAAGATAGGACTATCAATAATTTGTGTTTTAGAAAATTCAAGTGGATCAAAAGGAAAGAGTTATTATTGAAATCAAAGGAGATGAGTAGGGAGTGCTCATGAAAGCTTAGTGAGCACTCAATCTGGTTTATATATTTAAAATTGAAGAGATTTATTTATTTGATTTTAAATTTTATTAGAATCTATGGCTTATAATTCCATAATAGAAGATTGTGAAAATGCCTAAGATGTGAAGATTTATGCTTGTAGCAAAGTAACAACCTCGATCCTAGGGAGCTTTGGCGAGGGCCAAAGCACCTAAATCTAAAAGTGGGTATATATTACCTCCACCGAGAGTAAACCATCGCTGGACTATCACATGGAGTTATAGGCTAACTCCTCCAATGCTTTAAATCCACGTAGGTAAGTCATATATTTTTGCAAGATGGCTGAGTTGTTATTATTTAGAAAAGAAACTAAGTTCTTAAACCCACTCCCTAAGAGAATAGAGAATGAGGAGTAGGAATAATGACTTAAATATAATGCAATTTTTTATCAAATTTCATTTAATTTGGGACTCTTTATTTTGACACAGGCTATGGGATTTTGTATGCCTAAATGCATGAGAAGTTGATTATGGGCCAAATCGAAAGGGACAGAGGTGTTCTTTCCTCATAGGCTCTAAAGGTTAAGCCCTTACTATCTGGCAAAGATGGAAGCCCTTTATTAACAAGAATAAAATAAGATAATTATGCTTGATATTAAACATACAACATCCAGCCAAAAGGGTTGCTAAATATTTTATTATCTTGATTTAATTCTAGGCTTTTATATGAGGTTATGAGTTATTTTAAAGGTTTAGTTATGAGCTGTTAGTTTGGATAGAAAGATAAATTTTTATCCTAGGAGCCTAATCGCATCTAGGATATATAACAATCACCAATCATAGACAAACTATGAAAAGGCATGCTTTTTTTTCTAATGCACAAGCTAAACAAAATATCAAACAATTTTATAAAGCTTTCAAAAAAGAGAAAAAGGCCGATCAGGTTGGGTACCATCGTACACCTGAAAAGAAATGTGGATAGCCGAGCTCTACCCTTATACAACATGGATTACATTATAATTACAAATTATGAATATTATGGGGGTCTTCTTATTCATTCTTCCTTCTTCATTTCTTCATCTTCTGTTTCCTCATTTGATTTGCTCCATTTATTTCTTCCTTTTAGCTTAATTTGAATGTGCTTGCTCTAAAGGCATCACATGGTACATAATACTTGGTCTTATAATCAATGCTCATCCTAATCCCCCATAACAATCAACCTAATCCTAATGTGAAATTATATTAAAATAAGAAAAGTAAATCTAGCTACATCTATAAAACAAATGTTAGCTAAACGCACCATACAACTCAAGCAGTTATATGAATGATTTGGACTTAACACCTCACACATGGGTAACCGAGCCCACCTGTCCTAACTTGAGTTATGCTTAGGGGCTAAGCAACCTGCATAGCCAAAAATATTTATATTTTTATTTAGCGTCCCCTTAAGCACAACTCCCTACAGAAAGCATGATTAGGCTAATATCGGCCTAACATCTAGACTATCTACAATAATACATCATAGAATAAGCATACATCAAACCATACACCACCATAACATAAAGTTAGAAATGGTGACTTAGTCCAATGTGTGTGAATTAAAGCTTGTGTGGTATGTCCTAACTAGGCTTTAGAGTTGTAATTTTCTAAGTGTGAGGTAATTAATTTATAAAGGGTTTTTTTTTAATTTATAAAGGGTAGATTTATGTTTAAGTGATTTAATTGATTTGAAGATTTTACTTAGTGTTTTGTTTTGTTTCATATGGCCTACACTAACAACTAAGTGTTATAGAGAGAAGAAAGAGAGGGAATCTCTCTTTCATCCCTACATTAAGTCACTTCTAAAGCAAGTTAATTAATTAATTTTCTTTAGTGAATAGCTTATTATATGTTTTAATCAATCCTAAGTTTAGGTTCACTTTAATTGACCTTATTCAATAAGAAAGATAGCTTAAGATTAATTAGAATAAATTACTTTCACATAACAGATGTTTATTCATTTCTCACCATCATGTATATCATGCATATGATTAAATCCTAAGCATACCTATACATATAATGTATGTCTTAGCACACTTAAATGATGAATGTAAAGAAATGTGTTTGGAATTTAAATATTTCAATTGATTGAATTATGAATGTATGTCTTTTTTAATAAAAAAGAGGGATTTTTCATCCATTAGCTAATTACATTCACATGTATAAAAGTTTTAAGTGAGTATGTCATCATTGTTCTACACCAGGGACGTAATGTACAAGACCTACTTAGGGCTAATTAAACCGTCGCAGCCCTGGGGTGTCCAAACTAATATACCACTTTTCTTAGATACATATAGAGGTATAAACAACTACAAGGATAGGAAAACCCATGCAAAAGTCATATTTGATTTATTTGATTATGTTTCTTATTCATTGGTCACATCATATATATATATATATATATATCTCTGTGTGTGTGTGTGTGTGTGTGTGTGTGTATGTATAAGAGTTTTGAGTTAGTACATTACCCACCATTGTTCTACATGAGGGGCGTAAGGTACAATACCTACTTAAGGCTACTTAAAGCCTCGCAGCCCCGGGGTGTCCAGACTAATATACAACTTTTCTTAGATACATTTGAATGTACAAAAAGAACAAAAAGAACGAGAAGTCATGCAAGAACTCATATTTGATTTGATTATATGATTTACATATGTGATATGAAATTCCACCAAATTCTTAGCATGGAGATGTGTAGAAGTAGATTTAAACAAATGTTGTGTTCTTTTCAAATGAACTATACATTTATAAATCCCATGTAAATCCATATAAGATAAGGAAAGAGAGCTTTATTATGCATATCTTATATTATCAACACATGCAAACTTATAGATACATGTAATTAACATCATTCCATCTATTATAATTGATTTATGGGCTTTTTACAAAAAAATAACTTTTGATTTAATAGTAATAATAGCCACACCTTTTAATTTAAATCAATCACATGCAATTTGACATAAAAGAAATCATTTCATTTAGTTAATTTTTAAAGAAATGAATGCATGATTACATATGTCAAGTAACATTTAATATGATTGGAAAGAAATAAAAGAATATAAGCACATGATCTCATTCATTTTAAGTAATTCCTATGGATAGTCATGCTAAATAAGGCTACTTAAAACAAACCAAAGTTCTTAAATGACGTTTTTATTTTTGAATTTGATTTGATTTAGGAAATGAAAGAGGTTTACTGATCCTAAACCCATTCCCCATGTGTGAGTTAATTTGGTTTAATGAATAAGTAATTAAGTTGATTTTATGGTTTAATTAGGTTAGGGTATGAATTAAGCCATTTAATTTACCCTGGCCTACATCACCTTAAGTTAATTAACTAATTAATAATGAGCTAATATGATATGAAACCACATAAAAAGTAAATTTGCAATGCTCCTATGAAATAAGAGGGACCTAATGCAATTGGCTCATGATTAATAGTTGATTAGGCTTAAGGGATCTCACTTAACTACTTTTATGGTCTTCTCACACATATGAGTTATCCATATTTTCATTGTCTCCCCCTTTGGGTTATTGGACACCCAAAGAGCTACCCATGATTAATTAGAGGTTGCTTATGTATGAAGTAAATTTTAGATTGAGTTAATCAAGTTTGTTAGTTAATTAATTGAATTCTTTGATTATATTTTAATTAGAATGATGAAATTAACTTGGGAAATGGATCAAGATGAGGCTTCAATCCCAACCTAAGTCACTTCAAACACTCAAGGTTGTAATTTTTATCTTGGATAAATTAAATTAATTAATTAATTATCTCAATCATTAACTAATTAAATTCTAAAAATTAGAAAGGGAAACCATCATTGCTCAATAGAGATAATGCTTAAATTAATTCATTCACTAATTAAATTAAGAAAGTGATTAAGGCTTAATCAATTAATTTTCCTAATTAAGCAATCAATAAAATCCTAAAAAAATAGGAGAGGCAGAGATCATCCCCGTAAACATGCACATAAAGTTGGGGATCAATTACATGATTAATTAAGTAATAATTAAGCTAATTAGATTTCTAATTAAATCTTAATTAAGCTAAAATCATAATTCAAAATGAATTAGTAATAATTTTCCTAGATTCTATTCTAAAATATCTTTAAAATGAGCCTAAGTTTGTATTTTTTGAATTTTTTTTAGAATTAGTTATGATTTTATGAATTTTCATGATTAAAATAAATTAATTAAGCCTATTTAAAGCCTTAATCCCGTTGGGCAACGTGGCGGCTGACGCGGTGCACTTTCCACGTGGCTTGACGGGATTCACTATTTAAGTTATCACATCCAAAGGGTGACTTAGATCTAAGATCAGATGGCCACGATTAAACGTACAGTTTCAAAGGATTAATCAGAGGTTCTATGCATGATCATATCCGGACCGTCCATTCCGATCACGCGGAATGGACGGTCCATGATTTATCTTCTTTTGAACGGTGAATGATGACTACCGTCCATCGATTATTGTACAATCTGAGCTCACCCAACCTCAGATGGAGATGAAACTTATCTCACACCTTCGAGGAAGCATAACAAGCAAATCTAACAGTGGAAATTGCATGCATAGAATTTTCTTTTACAAAAGACCAAAAAATTTTCATTCAAGGATCAGTTTTAATTGCATACCTCACCAGAGCTTGTGGTCAGTGGTTCCAATGATTGAGGAAGCTTCATTTGGTAGAAATAAATCCCTGTTGAGCCGCACGAGCTTTGATTTGGTGTAGTTTGCTCAGAAGGCCAATCCATGACACATAGGTGATCGATCTTGGTCGAACTCCTACTTTCGATGGTCGGAGATGATGGGAAATGATTTATTTTTTTTTAGCTCTAAGCAAGGTGTGTGCAAAGTTAATTACACTTTGGTGGAGGTTTGAGCAAGGTGACCTCCCCTATTTCAGTTTCACGTAAAATTGAGAAATGAGGATTTTGGGGAGCTCGGGAAGCCTTGGAAATTGCTCATGATTTCTCTCCTTGGCTGCTAAGGTTGAATTGAGTGTGGCTCTGTGAGTGTGAGTGATAATGAGGGGGGTATACCCCCTCATTTTTTGGATCAAATGATAATGGTTGTTTTGGCCTTTTTGGATCAATGGTTGAGATGGGGAGCTCGATTTGGGTAGAGAATCATGTTAGCTGACTTCCCTTGAGTGGAGGAGGGTGTGAGAGTGGATGCCATGGGAGTAGTGGGTGTCCTATGGCTTTCCAATTGTTCTAATGGGAATAGAGAAGTGATTTCACCTCCCCATGAGTCATGGCCGGCCCAACCATCATTGGGTCAGGTCAACCATGGTCCTAGTTGCCTAAGTGGACCAATGAATGGGTGTCAAGTGACTAAGGAGAAAAAATGACCCAATGTGCATGTGTCTTATCTCATGGGATGCCCTAAATCCAAGAGCAAAATGGTCATTTAGCTATGAGTTTATTTTGGGTAGATTTGAAATGGGTTAAAAGTGGGTTCAGATTTTGTTTATTTGATTTATTTTGGCTGGTTGGAGTGACAATTGGTTAAATTAGGTCAAATCAAGTGGGTCAAGTTCATGAGAGTGTATTGGTGTTATTAGTTTGATTCAATTTACTGGATTTGATTAAGGCTCATTTGGGTTCATATAGGTCAAATGGGTTAAGTTGACCAATTTAAATTGGGTTGGTGTTGAGTTCAATTCAATTGAAAATGATTGTAGTTTGTCTTGGTTTAATTTGGATTTTGGCTAATTTGACCTTTAGGTTAATTTGGGCTAGGTCAAGTTGACCAATTGGTCAACTGGGTTAAACCAATGGTTGGGTCAAGTTCACATGACCAATTGGAGTGTATTGGTGTTATTAGTTTGACTCAATTTTCTTTGGATTTGATTATGGCTCATTTGGGTTCATATAGGTCAAATGGGTCGGTTGTTTTGACCAAATTGAAGTTGGTATTGAGCCAAGTTCAATTGGCTAATTGAAAATGATTGTAGGCTTTGGTTTTTAATTTAGATTATGGCTAATTTGACCCTTTTGGTCAATTTGGGTTTGACCAATTGGTCAACTTGGGCTCATATGGCTTGGTCAAGTTCAATAAGTGAATTGGAATGAACTTGAGTGGTTGCAATCAATTTGGATCAAATCATAATTTGACCCATTTGGCTTTTAGGCCAATTTGGGTCAACTTGGTCAAATGGCCAATTAGGCTTGGTTTGCTCAAGGTTTGGTCATGTTCAATCATTGATTATGAGTTGGTTTGAGTCAATAGTTTAAATCAATTTAGATATGGTAGATTTGCCAGTTTGTGTTTCATTTGGGCTAAATGTTGATTCAAAGGCTTTTGACTTGGTTTGACCCAATTTAGGGTAATTGATCATGTGTTGTTGGTTGGTGTGAGGTTTAGATAGTTTAGTTCAATCAATTTGGATTGGATTAGAACTTGGATCAGGTCCTTAAGTCACTTTGACATATAGTTGGAGTAGCTCAAGTGATAAGACAGGAGAGTTGCCTGATGGTTTGGCCATATAGGAATTTGACTTAGGGTAGATGCATTAGATTTGCCTTATGTTAAGAAAGGTGAGGTAGTTAGACTTGGTTAAGATGAATTGATTAGTATACTTGAATTAATGAGAATTTGACATTGAACACAATGGAGTTGGATTGAACTTGGGATTAAGGCTTTTTGTTGTTGTTGGGTCAAGTGAGCCTAAATGGGTCAATTTGCTTGATCATGGCTTGATTCAAGTTTAGTTGAACTTACATATGAGCCTAGGATTGAAATATAAATCCAATTGCAAGTGGTTTGGGGCCAAATGGGTTTTGATTCATATGATAATTCCAAGTCAAAATGGCTAACTTGGGTTTGATTTGGGTTAGCTTGAATTTAGTTTGAGAATGGTGGTTTATGTTTATATTTAGGTCAATGATTGTAAAAATGATTGAATCATGAAAAATTCCATGAGTTTTGAATTGTTCAAATATCATTTAGCCAAGTTCTAGAATTTGGCTAAAAGGGCTAAAATTAGGATTTTTGATTTGATTTGGGTTTCAATCATTTGGAGTTTGGAATTTATTTATGATTTGGAATTTGATTTAAGATTGAATTTGATAATTGAGAAAATAAATTGGATTGGGGTTGATTTGAATTTGGTTAAAGCTAAGTCCATAAGATAAAATCAAAGGGATTAGGAAGGGATGTGGAGTCTAAATTTAATCATGGATTTCAATCATTGAATTTGGAATTGATTTGGAATTTGTATTTGAATTTGAGGTTTGGTTTGAAAGATGGAAGCAAGGATTGGGTTTAGGCTATAGGGTAGGCAAGTCCTCCTAAATCCCTAAGGCACAACCTATTCCTATGGCTAACTCTTCTAAGTCTCTAGGGTCAGGTTAAGTGTTCACCTAATCACTAGAAGTGTCTTAAGACTAAGGAACTCTTAGTATCTATAAGAGTCCTAGATCTATGATGAGGATGTTGAGAGCTCACTCCAAAAGTGAGGTTAACAGTAAAAAGGGGATTTTCACGGTGCTTTTTTCTTTTTTTTTTATAAAATTTTATCGTCAATTATCATAGATTGTCTTTCTTTTCTCTTGATTATATATTTTTATTTAGGGATCTTAGAAAGAAGCATGATGTCCACCTAAATAAATATATAAAAAAATTGCCTCTATCTTGCAGGGGGATTTCTATAGTACCTCAAAAATATATTTATAATGTATAATACTTTTTCAGATATCGACCATTAATTGATGGCATTGGTTTTTCACCATTTAGGTCAATGAGTTGGTATGCCCCTTCTTGATACACCTTCTCAACGACAAAAGGGCCTTCCCAATTAGGCTCAAATTTTCCACCAACTTTTTGATTAGGAATAATTTGTATTCTCAGCATCAAGACCAATATTCCTTCTTGGAGTGTTCGAGGCCGCACCGTATGGTCAAAATCCCTAGACATCTTTGCTCGATAAACCTCCAAATTTTGATAAGCTTGCAATCTAACTTCATCAAGCACGTAGAGTTCCTCCATTCTTAAATGAGCATTTTGATCTTTAGTTAAGTTGTATTGGATGGCTACTCGGAGTGATGGCAACTCAACTTCAACTGGAAGAATCGCTTCAGTTCCAAATACTAATGAATAGGGAGTGGCTTTAGTCGGCGTCTTGTAAGTAGTTCGATATGCCCATAATGCCTCTATCATTTTTTTATGTCATTATCTTTTATTTTAGTGAGGATCTTCTTGAGCAGTTTGACCAATATCTTATTGAAAGCTTCTGCCAAACCATTTTCCCTTGGATTATATATTGAAGAATATTGCCAATCAATTCTTTATTGATCAATGAATCTATAAATCTTTGTACTTGTTGACCTCACTTTTGTAGTGAGCTCTCAACATCATCATCATAGATCTAGGACTCTCTCCTAGACACTAAGAGTTCCTTAGTCTTATGGCACTTCTAGTAATTAGGTGAACACTTAACCTAACCCTAGAGACTTAGAAGAGTTAACCATAAGAATAGGTTATGCCTTAAGAATTTAGGAAGCCTTGCCTACCCTATAGCCCAAACCCAATCCTTGCTTCACTCTTTCAAACCCAAACCTTAAATTCAAATTCAAAACCCTAAAATCAAATCCAACTATCCAATGATTGAAATCCATGAAATTCAAACTCAATCCTTCAAGCTCTTTGATTTTAGCCTATGGACTTAGCCTTAATCAAATCCAAGTCAACCCCAATCCAATTGATTTTCTCAATTTTAAAATTCAATCTCAAATCCAATTTCAAATCATAAATCAAAATCAAAAATGATTGAAACCCATGATTGTTAAAATTCCAAAATCTTCCTAGCCATATGAATGACCTTCATGCTTATAAACTCCTTCAAACCAACTCAAACTTGGTTGATTTCTTTATAAATTAATAATTCCTTCATTTATATTCATTAATATAAATGAAACCCACCCTACAATGTCCAAAAAAAATAAATCAAACCAATTCAAAATCCAAGTTAGCCTTTAAACCTACACTATGCTTAATCAAATTTTTTCCAATCACTCTCAAGTGATTTTTCATAACCATTTATATCTTCATTTATATTCATAAATATAAATGAAATATAAATTTAAATGGCCAAAACCAAACTTAAATCAAATCAAATTCTCAATTTTAGCCCTTTTATCCAAACTCTTGAACTTGGCTAAATGACATCTAAATCAACTCAAAACTCATGGATTCCTTCATGATTCAATCATTCCTTCAATCATTGATCTAAATATAAACATAAATCACCATTATCAAGCCAAATCCAAGTCAACCCAAATTGACCTAAAAAGCGAAAATGGATCAAATCATGATTCAACCCAAATTGATTGCAACCAAAATGGCTCAAGTTTATTCCAAATCACTTATTGAACTTGACCAAAGCCATGATTGAGCCCAAGTTGACCAATTGGTCAACTTGACTCAACCTAGCCCAAATTGACCTAAAAGGTCAAATTGACCAAAATTCAAATTAGTTCCAAATTAAACCAAACCAAATCCTACAATCATTTTCAATAAACCAATTGAAGCAAACTCAACACCTAACCCAACCTAATTTGGTCAAATTGGTTAAATTGATCAACTTGACCAATTTGACACTTTTGAATCTAAATGAGCCAAATCCAAACCTAAGCCAAACCAATCCAAATTAATTGAACCAAAACATCCCAAATCATCATATGAACCTAACCCAAGCCTTAGTTTGACCCAATTTGACCAATTGGTCAACCCAACCCAACCTAAGCCAAATGAACCCACTTTGAGCAAATGAAGCCAAATCACTCCAAACCAACTTATGGGACCCTAGGATTTAGTCAAACCCACCCAAACATGCCCTAATTCATTCCCAAATCAGCCCAAAATCTAAGTGGGCCACACCAAGGGAATTAGCCATCAAACCATGGGATTTAAACCTTAAAACTAATGGATCCAAGCCAAGTCAACTCTCCCATCCTCATGGTAGCCTCTTTTCACTCAAAAGAACTTTTTCATTACCCACCTAACCCACCTTAAGTCGGCCAAGGACCTTTGGGAGGTGAGTTGACTCACCTCCAACCCAAACTGAGCACCCAATGGATCCAAACTCTTGCAACCTTATTATAATGGATCCATGGCAGCCTCCCATCACTTCTCTCATCCCTAGCATGTGGCTTGACCCTGATGGAGACAACTCCGATGGCTAGATGGTGGAAAGCTAGTGCAAAATGTGTGCACTCTACCGTCCATCCATGATGGGAAATTGAGGGGTACACCCCCACAATTTGAGCTGTAAACACATGGAATCGAGTCATGAGAGTCCCTAAGCCCATTCCAAAACCCCTCAGAGAATTTCCAAGGATCTCTAAGCCCTCCTCGATCGACATTCCTCTCTTTGGACCAAGGCTGAAATAGGACACCGCCCATCTGAGCAATACTCCCTCTCCACTAAAGCAAATCCAAATTCCTCTTAGCCACACCTTCACCACACTTCGTCGAACACAACTGAACTAATTCCCAAGCTTCGAAGCCACAGGAGAAGTGAGTTCGATCAGAGCTGAGCCCCTTGCGTGCGTGGATTGACAACCGAACCTTCCACACCAAATCAAGCTCAAAGCTCTTCAATGGGCCTCTCAACTAGCAAGCTACCTCGGTGCACGCCGACATTAGCTCCGGTGAGATAATTTCATAAATCAAGCCTTGTATGAAAAAGTGGGTTGGTCTTTTGTGAAGAAAATTCATAATGCATAGATTTTTGACCATTGGATGTGTGTGTCTCCCTTTCCCGAAGGTGTGGAAAGAATTTGGAGATAATCCGAGCTGAGGTGAGCTCGAATCAAACGAGGGAAGACAGACGACATCCGTCTTTCATCGTTCACGAATGGGATAGATCATGAGCCATCCATCCCATGTGATTGAGATGAACGGCTCTGATCAAATCCTGTGATAGAGCCTTCGAATCCTTTCCTAAACTATGGATAAAATCATGGCCCGATCTTAGATGGATGGTCCATAGAAAACGCCCACCGCCGGTTAAGTCAATGCATGGATGTGACTGCTTAAATATCCAATCCGCCGCCAGAAAGCATGCACCGCCACGCTTTGACGGATTAAAGCTTTAATTAGAGCTAATTAATTAGTTTTTTAATCCTTAAACTTCCTAAAATCACAACTAATTATAGAAAAATCCAAAAACTACAAACTTAGGCTCATTTTGAAGATATTTCATAGTAGAATCTAGGAAAATTATTATTAATTGATTTTGAGTAGTGATTTTGTCTTAATTAAGGTTTTATCAAAAATCAAATTATCTTAATTTCACATTAATTAAATACTCAATTAATCTCAAATTTTCTATGGATGTTTAGTCGGATGACCTCTGCCTCCCCTATTTTTTGGGATTTTATTGATTGCTTAATTAGGGAAATCACTTGATTGAGCCTAATCACCCTAATTACTAATTAATGAAAAAAGTAACTTGATTAATCATTTAAACATAATCACCTCTCTTGAAGTAAGATAACTTAGGGAATGTGATTGGGGATACTTTTCTTAATTCATTTCTTAAGTCTTCTTTATCTTTAAAAATTAAATTAATTAATGGTTAATGAAATGATTAATTGATTAATTAAGTGATTAATCTTCAAGATAGGAAAATCAGGATCTAATTGAATGTTAAAAATGATTTATGGATTAGGATTGGGGCTTTGCCTATGATCCTTTCTCCTAAGTCAATTTTATCATTCAAATTAAAAGATAACCAAAGTGTTTAAGCAATTAATTAATGGCTTAATGAAATTAAAATTAAAAATCAATTCATCCACACCTAAGCAACCTTTAATTGATCTTGGGTAGCTCCTGGGTGTCAATAACCCAAGGTGAGAGATAATGAAATTATGATTGGCTCACATGTGAGAAAATCATAAAAAAGTACTAAGTGGATCCCTGCTTTAATAATTAATCTATTAAGCCAATTGCATTAGGCCCCTTCCATTTCTTAGGATAATTGTTAATTTATTTTTCATATGGTTGCATATCATATTGGCTTATCATTAATTAGTTAATTAACTTAAGGTGATATAGGTTTAATTAATTAATTAATCACCTTAATTAAAAAATATAAAAAAATCAACTTAAATATTCTTCATTAAACCAAATTAATTCACATGGGTAAAAGGTTTAGGATTAGCAAATCTCTTTTATATTTCCTAGATCAAATCAAATTCAAAGTTAAAAATGTCTTTAAAGAATTTTGGTTCATTTTAAATAGCCTTCTTTGATGTGATTGTCCTTAGAAATTAATTAGGATGAATGAAATCATGTGTTTACAATCCTTTATTTCTTTCTTATCATGCTAAATATTGCTTGCCATATGAAATCATGCATTCAGTTCTTTTAGAAATTAATTAAATAAATTTTTTTCCTTATATGTCAAATTGCATGTGTTGACTTAAATTAAAAATGTGTGGCTATTATCACTATTAAATCAAAAGTTATTTTTAAAACCTATAAATCAATTATTATAAATGAAGTCATGTTAATTACAAATATTTATAAGCTTTCATGTGATGATAGCATAAGATGTGTAATATGAAGTTCTCTTTCCCTATCTTAACATGGATTCACATAATATTTGCAAGTGTATAGTTCATTTGAAAAGAACACAACATTTGTCTAAATCTATTTCTATGCATCTACATGTTAAGACTTAGGAAGAATTTCATATCACATATGTAAATTATACAACCAAATCAAACATAATTTCTTGCATGATTCCTTATCCATTTGATTCTTTTTTGTACATTCATATGTATTTGAGAAAAGTGGTATGTGTAAGGTCGAGGCTTTAAGTAGCCCTAAGTAGGTCTTGTACCTCCTATTGTAAAATTAATGACGTCGTACTCACTTAAAACTCTTATGTATACATGATGTATAATGAATAAGAATCATAAATTAAATAAATCAAACATAACTTTTGTATGGGTTTTCTTATCCTTATAGTTTTCCATACATCTACATGTATTTAAGAAAAGTATATATTTATCTGACGTTTGGGTCATTTTAAGTAGCCTAAGTAGGTCTTATACCTTAAGCCCTGGTAGAAAATAATGGCAATGCATTCACTTAAAACTATTTATACATGTGAATGTGTATCTAGCTAATGGATGAAAAATCTCTCTATATAATAAGACATGCATTCATAATTCAATAAAAAATGAAATATTTAAGTCCAAAATACACTTCTTTGCATTCATCATCAAAGTATGCTAAGATTTACATTACATGTATATGTATGCTTAGGATTATTCATATGCATGATATACATGATGGAAAGAAATGAATGATTGTGTATTATGTAATAGTAATCCATTCTAATTAATCTTAAGATGCCTTTTATATTGAATAAGGTTATTTAGAGTGAACCTAAACTTAGGGCTAATTAAAACACATAATAAGCCATTCATTAAAGAAAACTAAGCTAATTAACTTACCTTAGAAATGACTTAAGGTAGGGATAAAAGAGAAATTCCCTCTCATTATTCTCTTTATAACATGTAGTTGCTAAGTGTAGGCTATATGAAACAAAAGAAAATACTAAGTAAAATCTTCAAATCAATTAAACCACTTGAAGAGAAATCAACCCTTTATAGATTAAATCCCCCAAACTTAACAAATTATAACCCTAAATCCTAGTTAGGACATACCACACAAGCCTTAACACATACACATTAGATTAAGTCACCATTTCTAGCTTTATGTTAGGACGGTGCATGGTTTGGTATATTTAGTTTTGTGATGTATTATTTTAGACTGGATGTTAGGGTGTATGTGTGTAATCTGGATGTTAGGCCGATATTAACCTAATCATATTTTATGCAGGTGGTCATGCTTAAGATGTAATAAAAAATATAAATACTTTTCTGCATGTGTTGCTTAGCCCCTAAGAATAGCCCAAGTTAGGATAGTGGGCTTAGTTTCCCATGTGTGCTAAGTCTAAATAATTTATAGAACTACTTTATTTGGTGTATTTAGCTAACACTTATTTGCATAGCTAGATTTACTTTCCTTCTTTCTTAATATAATTTTGTAGGATTAGGATAAGTGTTATGGGAGATTAAGATGAACATTGGTTATAAGACCAAGTCTTATACACCATGTGATTCCTTTGGAGAAATCAACATCCCAATCAAACCAAAAGAGAGAAATGGAAAATCAAAATGAAGAAATGAAAGATGAAGAGTGATGAATGGAGGATGAAGAATGAAGACACCCCATAACACTTATCATTTTATAATTTTAATTATTCTTTCATTTATTGGGATGTATAAGGTAGAGCTCCTACCCATAATTATTTTTAGGTTGTTACATGCGACGCCTCTTATTTGGGAAAGCTTTATAGAATTATTGGATGTTCTATTTAGCTTGTGCCTTAAAAATAGCATGTCTTTTCATAGTTTCTTTATGATTGGTGATTGCTGTGTGGCCTAAATGCGATTAAGTGCTTAGGATAAAAAAAATAAATATTCTACTCCACTAACAACTCATAACTAAAAATTTAAAATAATTCATAACCTCATAAAAAAAAGCCTAAGCATTAAATCAAAATAATAAAATATTTAGCAACCCCTTAGTTGGATGATTGTATGTTGAACATCATGCATAACCATCTTGTTTCACTTATGAAGAGGGACTCCTTTTCGATAAAATGGGCTTAACCTTTAAGAGCCTATGATGGAAGAACACCTCTTTCCCTCTTGATTTGGCCATAATCAATTTCTCATGCATTTAGGCATACAAAATCTCATAGCTGTCAAAATAAAGAGTCCCAAATTAAATAAAATGTGATAAAAAATTTGCATTAGATTACATTCATACCCCTCATTTAGGGGAGTGTCTCTTCTAAATAAATAACAACCTAACCATCTTTCAAAGCATATGACTTCTATATGGATTTAAAGGAGGAGTTAAACGCCACTCCTAATAAGTCCAAGAGTCGGTGGTTTACTCTCTGGAGGTAAACTATATACCCACTTCTAGATTTAGGTTATATTTTGTCTCTCACCAAAGCTCCCTAGATTTAGGATGAGGTTGTTATTTTCGCTACAAGTAAATTTGCATTTCCATGTATTATGGGAATTATAAGTCCTAGATCTTTAAATAAAATTTCAACTCAAATAAATAAATCCCTTTAATTTCAAATACATAAAGCCTAATCATATATATTGGAGTGCTCACTCTCCTAGTTTCATGACCCCTACTCATCTCCTTTGGTTTTGATAATAACTCACCCGCTTGATCTATCCCACTTTTCTAAAAAAACCAATCCTTTGATAGCTATATTTGAATTCTTTGGAGACAACAATCCCTCGAGATTGAACCTCTATCTGAGTCACATCCCTGGGGTCAAACCCCTCTATCCATTGATACCTTGGCTCTAAAACTCATCGAGTAAATATCCATCATGACATAATCACCATTCATACTTGTCATCTCCTTAGCTAATTTTGCTAAATAATATTCTTTTATATTTTGGATCGAGACTCGTGATTAGTGTGACATTTGGTATTTGCTTCATAAGCTCAAGAACTCGCTTGTGGTAAAAGGTTAACTCAAGCTTGTTGATTTTATAGATGTCAAATACTAAGTTAAGAATAGTCAAAAATATGCAAGTTTTGAATGTCTATGAAAATAGCTTCTTCAAGACTTGTTACGAACGCTTCATACTCAACTTCATTATTAATTTTTGGATTAGTCAACCCATATGATCATCTCATTATTCCTCCCTCTAGTGTTATGAAGATGATGTTGATTCCTGCTCTTGCCCTTTGGAAATTTAGAGGTTGGACTTGTTTGATCGATGTGGCTCCATCAAAGTATATTTTCCAAATTGGTGATTTTTCTCTTTTATAAATGAGCATAATTTGCTCATCAAGAAAATCATCATTAAGAGAATATTCCACAGGGATGGGATGTGCAGCCAGAAAATCTACTAAGATTTTCCCCATTACTGCTTTCTATGGAACGTATGTGATATCAAATTGTAAAACAATATTGTTCATCTTGATAAGTGACCTATTAACACTGGCCTTATCATCAAGTACTTTATTGGATCGATCATGGTGATGAGGGTAATCTTGTGAGATAATATATAATATAGAGCTTTTGGACTGCAAAGATCAATGCCAAATAGTACTTCTCTATCAGAGAGTATCTCATTTCTGCTCCTATCAACCTCATAATAAAGATCATTTTCTTTGCTCTTCATTGTATTGTGTTAATGCTCCAAGGGACCCTTCTAATGTAGTTGTGTATAGAATGAGGGACTTCCCGTGAGTAAACACTATAAGGATTAACAGTAGCTCTTAATGTTATTAAAGGCTTCTTGGCACTCCTTGTCCCATTTGAATGGAGCATTCTTCTTCATAAACTTTGCAAATGGTTGACAATGTCCTGATAGGTTTGATATAAATTGTCGGATGAATGCAAGTTATCCTTATAAAGAATGGAGCTGATGCAAACTCTTCGGCAGATGCATCTCCACAATTACATTGATTTTAGCAAGATTGATCTCAATTCCTTTATGCATAATGTACCCAAGAAATTTTCCTGAGGATATGCTGAATGCACATTTTAGAGGATTCATCTTGAGATTACATTTTCAAATTCTCTCCAATACAATTCTCAAGTCTTCAAAGTGATTTTCATGATTTAAGCTCTTCACCACTAAATCATCAACATAACATTCTACCTTCTGGTGAATTAGCTCATAAAAAATATGCATCATAGCCCTTTGGCATATCGCTCCAACATTTTTTAAAATGAAAGGCATGACTATGTAGTAAGAGATGCTAATAGGTGTTCTGAAGGATGTATGTCTTTCATCTTCAGGTGCCATCTTGATCTAATTATATCCCGATGATCCATCCATAAAAGAAAATATGTCATAATTAGATGTATTATCAACTAATAATTTTGATATAGGAAGCGGGAAGTCATCTTTTGGGCAAGCTTTATTAAGATCCTGGAAGTTGATATAGATACAAATTGGACCATTTTTCTTCTTCACGGGCACTATATTAGCTATCCAATCAGGATAGCTTCCTTCACATATGAATCCTACTTCAATTAGATTTTTAGTTTCAATGATCACCTACTCTTCAATTTTTAATCTCATTCACCTGAGAGCATATTTAATAAGAGTTATCTCTGGCTTGCTTGCCAATTTATGAACTGCTACATCAGGGGATAAGCCTGAAATTTTAACATATGTCAAAAGCAATAATTCACAAAGTAGCACTTTTAGCTCTTCAAATTTTTCATCGGTGAAAGGCACTAATGAAAGTTAGACATCCTCATCCTAGGTTGATTTCTTTGAGTTCATCCATAGTAGTTGTTTGTCCACCATCTTCTAGTTCTTTAAGTACAGGGTTTCTACTTCTTCATCATTTGTAAGAAGAATTTCATAGAGATCATCTTCTTTGTCACTGTTAGTTTTGATCTCAGCTTCTATTATATTATAATAAAATTTATTTTGATAAGATTTATGGATGAACCCAAGACCTTTAGTGACAAACTTATCACTTCTTCATGATGCTTGAGGACTTCTTTGGTTCCACATCCTGTTAAAGTTTTGAGTTCTATATTTAGTAGTTTCAATATGAATTCTAAGCTTATGCATTATTCTTCATAATTTTGGTGGATAGTATATTGGTATTCTTGTTGGCACCATCTCATCAGAATCTTCAGGTTGAGTAGGCCAATCAAAATTATGAGCTGGGATTCTTTAGATTTATAAAATAAAGTTCATGATCTACCACTCACTCAAACTCAGCATAGAATGTTATCAATTCTTAATATTATGAACCTCAAGTAGAGTGATTTCTTTAAAGTTTCGAGGGATGGGTATAATTTTGAAGGAGTCATCTAACACCGCCAAGTGAGCTATCCTTGATCACCCTCCAACCCTATTTCCATAAGTAGATTCAAAGTCATAGTCAATCAATCACTTATTTTATACTTTACCTTTCTTGAAAGATTATAAGTTCCCTTAGATTTGATAGAAATATTTTCTTCCTATGTCACCTCCCAAATGAGAAACTAGTCTTCTTAATTTAGTTGTAGAGTCAAGTGCTTTAGGGAGAGTTGGCATTGCCTTCTTTCTTCCTCTTTTCTTCTACTCTTTCACCTTATGAAGTTGGATTTTAATCCATGAAGTGGATGCTACCACCTCAAGAGGCTCTGTTGGCTTAGGCTCTTTAGGAATGAAATATTTTGCATCATCATAAATATTTGCTTCATGGATGGAGAATGATTGTAGGTTGACAGGAATTCTCAATTCTTCTCCATCTTTTAAGTACTTCATACACTAACACATGACCATGCCATACTCATGTAGTCATGGATGACCTAAGAGAGCTCTAAATGATGTATCGATTTGATTACATGAAACTTGGCTTATACAAATCTCAAGCTTGAGTGGAAGAATAAAAGAACCCCGTGTTTTCGCCTTTCTTATTGAAATCAACCCATTAACTTATCCCTCCCAAGATGTTGGATATCAAGTGATAATCCTCTTAATGCTTTTAGACTTATAAGATTAGTAGAAGAACCTGGATCTATCAGTATTCAGTTGATCAAGATGCCATCACTCTCTACAGTAACATATAGAGGACGGTTGTGATATGTGTTCCTAACAAAAGATCTTTTTCAGAAAATGTGAGAACTGGGAGATGTTCAGTTTATAATGATTAAGTCATACATCTTCAACAAAGTAAGCTTCATAACTCTCCAGATCTTTGAGAGCATGTATCAAAGTTTCTTGAAGGCCTTTTGAGATTAAGAGAGCCTCATACACACTTAATTGTGCAGGGATCTTTCTCAGATGTCATAGAATATTATAATATATGTTTTCGCTTTATTTAGGCTTGTTCTAGGATTTTTGGGAATTTTTATTGACCTCATTTTTGGAGTGAGTTCTCAACTTCCTCATCATATATCTAGGGCTCTTGTAGATACCAAGAGCTCCTTAGTCTTAATACACTTCTAGTGATTTGGTAAACACTTAACCTAAGCTTAGAGGCTTAGAAGAGTTAGCCATAGGAATAGGTTATGCCTTCAGAATTTAGAAAGACTTGCGTACCCTATAGCCTTAAACCTAATCATTGCTTCCTTCCTCAAACCAAACCTCAAATTCAAACCTAAATCATAAATCCAATTCCAAATCAAATGATTGAAACCCAAAATCAAATTCAAATTTCAAAACCCTTCCTAAGCCCTTTGATTTTACCTTAACCAAATCAACCTCAACTCAATTGATTTTCTCAAATATCCTTTCAATCTCAAACTAAATCCCAACCCAAATTCTAAATCAAATGATTGAAACCCAAAATGAAATTCAAATTTTAAAATCCTTCCTAAGCCATATGAACCACCTTCATATGCTTAAAACTCCATTAAAACAAATTAAATTTGGTGATTTCTTTATAAATCAATCATTCCTTCATTTATATTCACAAATATAAATGAAATCCAAATTAAAATAGCCAAATCAAATCAAGACCTTTCTTAAGACATATGGACTTACCTCCATAAGCTTAATCAAATCTCAACCCAAACTTAATTGATTTCTTTATAAATCAGTTATTCCTTCATTTATATTCACAAATATAAATGAAACCCACCCTCCAATGACCAAAAATAAATCAAACTAAATCAATTCCGCAGCTTTTTTTGACCTACATCCTTAAGCTTAATCAAATTTGCTTCCAAATCATTCCTAACTCAAGTGATTTTCATGAATTTTATATCTTCATTTATATTCACAAATATAAATGAAATATAAATCAAATGGACAAAATCAAACCCAAATCAAATCAAATCTCCAATTTTATCCTTTTTAGCCAATATCTTGAACTTGGCTAAATGATATCCAAATCAACTCAAAACCCATGTATTTCTTCATGATTCAATCATTCCTTCAATCAATGTTCCAAATATAAACACAAACTATAATTATTAAACCAAATCCAAGTCAACTAAGTCAAGCTCGTTGACCCCTTCGACGAAATTATCATATGAACCAACATCCATTTGACTCCATACCAATTATAATTGGATTTATATCTTCATCCTAGGCTCATATATGAGTTCAACTAAACTCGAATCAAGCTAAAACCAAACCAATTGACCCATTTAAGTCCACTTGACCCAAAGTGACCTAAAGACCCTTTTGAGCCAAGTTCTCATCCAACCCAAATTAGATTGAACTAAGCACATCCAAACCCCACATCATGACCAACAATCATCCTAGGGTGATCAACAACCTTGAATTAGATCAAACCAAGTCAACTTGCTGCTTTGACCAAGTCAACCTTTAGCCCAAATGAAACCCAAACTAGCCAAAACCCACTATATACTAAATTGATTGAAAACCATTGATTCAAACCAATTCAAAATCAATGACTGAACATGACCAAACCCTCAATTGAGCCAAACTAAGTATAGTTGGTCATTTGATCTAACTTGACCCAAATTGGCCTAAAAAGCCAAAATTAGTCAAATCATGATTTAACTCAATTTGATTACAACTAATGGCTCAAGTTCATTCCAAATCACTTATTGAACTTAACCAAAGCCATAATTGAGCTCAATTTGACCAATTGATCAACTTGACCCAACTAGCTAGATAGACCTAAAAGGTCAAATTGGCCAAAAGCCAAATTAAATCCAAATTAAACTAAACCAAAGCCTACAATCATTTTCAATTAATTGAACATGAACCAACACTTAACCCAACCCAATTTGGTCAAATTGGTCAAATTGGTCAACTTAGCCCATTTGACATGTTTGAATCCAAATGAGCCAAAATCAAACCTATGTCAAATTTATCAAAACCACTTAAACCAAAAATCTTCAAAACATCATTTGAACTAAGCCTTGGTTTGACCAAATTTGACCAATTGGTCAACCCAACCCAACTTAACCCATTTGAACCCATTTGACCATATGAAGCCAAACCACCCCAAACCAACTCACAGGACCTTAGGAGCTGACCAAACCTGACCCAAACCAGCCCTAGATCATTTCCAAATTAGCTCAAATCTAAGTGAGACCCAACCTAAGGGAATTAACCATTGGACAAGTTTGTTTGCATTAGATTCTTGCCATAAGAGGCAAGGTCCACTCTCCCATCACCATGTCAGCTATCCCATTACTAAATGGGTTATGTCTAGCCTCCCTAGCCCACCCTAGAACTATTAGGATTGGCCAAGGACCAAAGGGAGGTAAACTAAGTCACCTTCCTTCATACCCGAGCTCCCAAAGGACCAATCCAACTCAATACTCCCATATCTTACCTTGAGCTCCCTACCATAGCTTCCTCCACTCGGAGAAGGAGCAATGAGTTGGCACTCTAGTGGAAAGAAGTATTAGAAGCATTTCTGTAAGTGAGCACATTCGATCAGTAGTGAATGTTTATACCAACATAGTTAGACCATTCCTTGGATGACATTCTAGCATAGTATTTTGCAGAGAAGAGAGAGATCCTAGGAAGCGACCGGTCCAATTATGAGGAAGGAAAGGTTAGTTTTGACCCCGATGAAGATGATTTATTGGAGGACTCGGCTGAGATCCACATGGTCAATACTAGGAGCTCCTTCCATCGGAGACCAAGTCGAGGGTATTATGGTTGAAGATGACATGTCGCCCATTCAACTCAACTCCTCATCCACCGCCTTAAATAGAGAGATGATCATATTGATAAGATGGGGAAGAAAATTGAGGTAGTATTAACATTGCGTAACTCAACCCCGCCACCGCCTTCTCTTATAGTGACAACATAGTTGGCACACATACCTTAGATCACCCTAGATGTAATCCCACAAAGGAAGATAGTGGTAGCTTTCATACGAAGGTAGTGGATAGTACCTCCATGCATGAGAAAGATATCAAACACTTGGTGAAATAATAGGTGAGGGAAGCCCTGGCGCAAGCTCAAGGTGGCTCATCTGTTCTAATGGGTAAATCCTACATGAAGGAATTTGATGCAGTCCAATATCCTTAGGGTTTTGTGCCACCTTCTTTCAAAATATTTGATGGCAGTGGGAACCCTTGCCAACATATTGTACATTTTAGGTCAATAAACGGGAGGTAGCGACACCCTTCTTTTAGACGTTGTTAGCAATTTAGTAGGTGTTGTGTTTGATTGGAATGTTGAATTGCCCAGCTTGATAAAGACATCCGAAGTTGGAGCACCTCTTCATTAAGGGGTTTGGAGCTCAAGAAGGGTTCCAGGCGACCACGTTGTAGCAAAGCAAAATCCTGATGAGTCCCTTATTGATTTTAATCTCTGGTGGTGAAACCTAAGTATGAAATCTAACCACAAGTCAACACATGAGAGATTTTCCTAAAGAACATCCATGACCCGACTTTTAAGCTCAAGGGGTTTACAATCAAAACTTTGAGAAGCTAATCAAAAGGTGGCTAGTCTATAAGAGGAAGCTAAATAGTTTCCTTTCCGACCGCCTAAGCCCAAACCTAAAGAATTTGAGATGAAACTAGGGGTAGTCACAATAGTTGATAAGGGGAAGCAAAACTAGGGTTTAGTCACATAGGTGCCTTGAGCTCACCGCCACCTCTACCACCACCTCAGTTGCCATAGCGGCCACCACCGCCACCTCCTCACATCCTCAATAATAGTATTCCTACCTTCCACCATGTACCTATAACTTACTTACTCTTATCGATAGATTGAATAAGCCTTATTCATTCAAGAGGGAGGTAGTCGAAGATCTTTAAGAATCTCTTAAAGAAGCGATTCGCCTACTAGAGCCTAAGAGGGTGGAGGAAATGGGTAAGAGTCATGATCCAAATGATTTCCCTTAGCACCAAATGTTAGGATATATCTTAGAAGATTGCATTACCTTTAAGGACTAGCTTGAGCGTAGCTTCAAGTCGGGTGCCATCGTCATCCCTAAAGAATACCTATTAGAATAACCTTCTAGTTATGTTAGAGTAATCCTTGTGGAGACATGCAATCCTCTTAAGAAAAAGGAAGGTTGGGATATTTCCCTATCCCAAATCTCCAAGAAAATCATTTCTAAGATCAGAAAACTACCCTTTCAGGTGCGGTGCCAAATTCCTCACTCCCCTTACTTTACTTGATTTCTAGTTTGTACCTCCATCCAAATCTAAGAAATCAATGAAGAAACATTCTGCTACATTTGTGTCACCTCGATGATGAGTTTATTCCTATAGGAAGCTCTCCGAGTTTAAATAATAATAACTCTAGTTCTGATCATTCCTCTTCTGATTTAGAAATGGATTATCCATTCCTAAATCACACAGGTTTGCCCATTGAGCTTGATTTGGAGTCATCTAAGTTCGATAATCCTATAGGAGAAGTTGTAGGTAAACCTGGTGAGCATATAGAACTTTCCATTATATAGGAAGCTGTCCAAGTTTAAATAATAATAACTCTAGTTCGATCATTCCTGATTTAGAAATGGATTATCCATTCCTAAATCACACAGGTTTGCCCATTGAGCTTGATTTGGAGTCATCTAACTTCGATAATCCTATTGGAGAAGTTGTAGATAAACCTGATGATCATATAGAACTTTCCATTAAACCATCTCGTGAAGGCACTGAAGTCAACCTCCGCAGTGGCAAAGTTCTACCTCCTAGGGTAGCACCTCAGGATAAGGGTAAGCAAGTCATTGGTTCAAGCGATCAAGTAGCCCCTCCATAGGATGCTCCACCTATGGATATGATTATTGAGAACCAGCCCAAAGTTGACTTCAATGTCCTCGCTTACTTGAGAAAGTTTCTAGCAATGCTACACATATATGCCCTTGTCCTATCTAAAGAGATGGGAGAGTCATTGATCAAGGCCCTTATCGAAAATATTCTTAGCTCAGGACGAGAGAGAGGAGGCATGTTATTTAAGAGAAGCCCATGGAGTTACATTCACCAATGAAGACCTTGGGGATAGTTGATCATAATTGTCCCCTACATCATAGTGGATATGATTCACTCTCGTGGTGTTGATCTAGATGCATCAGTGAACATTATAAGTCTAAAGACCCTTACCCACCTAAGAATTTACATCTCTGAACTCTAAAGAGATCGGATGATATTGAGAGGATTCAATGAGTAAGGCGAGAGGTCTTTAGGTTCCATAGTGTTGCCATTGGAGATAAATGACTAGAAGACAGAAGCCAAGTTCTGCATAATTGATTCAAACACTTCTTTCATTACTTTGCTCGGTAAGTCTTGGATACATGAAAACAAGATGGTTTCATCCTCTCTGCATCAGTGCATCCAATTTCAAAGAGGTGGAATCGAATACTGTGTCAAAGAAGACTTGAAGCCATTTTCAGTTAGAGAGGCCAAGATATATGAGGACGTGACCTACTATCTTCCTCAAAATTAGAAATTCTATTTTTTGCAAACTGCAAAGTTCTAAAACAAAAGAAAAGAAAAGGAAAAAATGAAAAGATAATGAAAAGAAAAGAAAAAGAAAATGCAAGTGAGTGAATCAAACTCGAGGAAGAAGTAGAGCTGTTAGATTCGACCCACAGTTCGTTCCTCCATACGAACACATGGGTAGGATGACTCGACCCCCACCAAGTAGAGGAAGAGGCAGATCCAGAGACAGTTCCAAAGGTGGAAGACCTCCTTGTTGGTGGCCAGCCAATAGGAGCTATGTTCTAGCTCATAAGAGTACCCTTAATATCCACATAGACTTAGAATCTAGTCTGGAGGATGAGTCTCATGTGGTTAGCATGCCAATCAACCCCTCTCAGCGAGTCCCTTTGGTGGTGACATTCGAGCCAAACAGGGATGAAGACCAGGCCTCAAATAAAGCATGAATGTATCTGAGTCAATATTATGTAAAATAATCAAATAATAGTTTAGAACTTTAGCTCTAACACCACTTTCCTCTCAGAAAGTTGAGGGTTTGGTAGTTAAGGAAGCCCCAAAGTCATCCGCAGATGTCAAGCCAAAAATATTTTTGTTGGGTGCATCATCCTTAAGTCAGGATGCTGATATAAAACTTGAGGATGATTCATATAAAGATATAATATAATTGTCTTTTGATTGGTATTCACCTTGTATTCTTAATTTGACAAAGAAGAGATTAATCCCACATACTTGGTCTAAACACAGATCAGATTACTTTGTAAGGTTATGGGACAACCAAAGCAGATATTCTCAATCAAGACCAGGACTAGTGTTCGACACAGTGGGTCTAGTCGATGATGATAACCATTTTCTAGTCATCACCAATCATTTGGAGTCTGATAGGTTCTTTTCAAATCATGCTAACTCATATGAGGAGGTGTGTTTAGAAATTTTAGATGATCCAAATGAGTTTTAAGTCAAAGATGCACTACCAAAGTTTGATGAAGAGATCAGATCAACCATCGATGAACTCAAAGAAATCAACTTAGAAATAAAAGAAGATCCATGCCAGACATACATCAGTTCCTTGTTGAATGAAGAAGAAACCAACGACTTTGTTAGGCTATTAACTGAGTTTAAGGGCTACTTCGCATGAAGTTATAAAGAAATGTCGATTTATCTTTTAAAGTAGAACTAGCAATATATCCTAATGCTAACCCTATCAAGCAAGCTCCTAGACGCATGCGATTAGAAATTGAACAACAAGTCATTTTTGAAATCAAGAAACTGATCGATGCTGGGTTTATCAGGAAAGAAATCCTACCTAGTTGGCCAGTATAGTTCCAGTTTAAAAAAAATAATAGCCAAATTTTCATAAGCGTCAATTTTTGGGATCAAAATAAGGCATGCCCTAAAGATGAATTTTCACTACCAATTTCAGAACTGATGGTGGACATTGCCTCATCTCATGTAGTATTCTTTTCATGGATCACTATCCGCTACAACCAAATTAAGATGGCCGAGGATGAGAAAAATATTTTTTTTTAAACTCCGATCGAAATCTATTATTACAAGGTCATGCTTTTTGGCCTTAAAAATGCTAGTGCTACATACTAGCGGGCCATGACTCGGATCTTCAATGAAACTATTCATCATTAGGTTGAATATTATGTTGATGATCTTGTAATCAAAAGTAAAGAAAGAGAAGACCACCTCTTTAACTTGAGAGTAGTTTTTGAACGGTTAAGATAATTTAACCTTAAAATGAATCCCCTGAAGTGTGCATTTGAAATAGCTTCAAGAAAATTTCTTAGGTTTATTGTCCGGCACCATAAAATAGAAATCAATCTGGAGAAGATCAAAGCTATCTTAGAAATGCCACCCCCTAAAAGTCTAACTCAACTCAGATCATTTCAAGGGCAGTTGGCGTATCTAAGAAGCTTTATTTCCAACCTATCAAAAAGATGTCAGCCATTCTCAGCACTTGTTGAAAAGGATGCCAAGTTTAAGTGGGATGAAAAGTTTCAACATATTTTTGAAGACATCAAGCACTACCTGATGACGCTGCCAATTCTAGCAGCCCCTATCCCGGGCAAGCCATTTATATTATATAATACTGTATTAGAAGACTCCTTTAGCACTTTGTTGGCCCAAACTAATGACGAAGGGAAAGAGAATGCACTCTACTATCTCAGTCGTCATTTAATCTCTGCTGAGGCAAACTACCCACCTATTAAAAAGCACCACCTAGCTTTAATCTTTGCATCCCAAAAGCTATGACATTACATGCTTTCTCATAAGTTGAATCTAATATTCAGGATTAATCCATTGCAATATCTCATGACATAGCTGACGCTATCCAAACGGTTGGCATGTTGGTCCATGATTTTATCATAATTCGACATCACTTTCGTATCCCTTCATGTGGTGAAGGGACAAGCACTAGCAAATTTCTTAGCAGCACACCCACTTCCCGATTCTTCGCTTAGTGATGACCTCCCCGATGAATAAGTCATGAACTTAGGGGAAATTAACATTCATCATTAGGAGATATATTTTGATGGTGCGGCTTCCTTTCAGAAAGGAGAAGAACCACGATCTACTCTTCCAGGAAGGGCAGGGGTAGGAATGGTTCTCCTAACTCTGGACCATGATGTGATGAGATTCAATGAGAGACTCTCTCTTGAAGGGGAGGTTGTCATTCCCAAAAAAGATGATGAGTTAGATTACAGGCAACCATTCATGGATTATCTAAATACAAGCAAACTATCTCATGAGAAGTCATTAGCACATCAAGTGAAGTAGAGAGCCCTCTCATACGCTCTCATGAATGACACCTTATACCGCCAGTCTTTCAATCATATGTGGTTACGTTGCTTGGACAAATATGAATCCCATAAGATCATGACCGAGGTACACTCAAGTTTATGTGGAGCATCAATCTGGTCTGAAGATGAAAGCCAAGATCAAGAGACTAGGATACTAGCCCTCGATGATCACAGATTGCATGGATGTAGCTAAGAGATGCCACCAGTGTCAAGTGCACGGTGTGGTCTTACACCAACCACCTAACATTCTACAATCTACATTGGCCTCGTGGCCATTTAAGTGTTGGGATACTGACATAGTGGGTCTTTCAATCCTCCTTCTTCTAAGGGTCATCTATTCATTCTAGTTGCTAGTGATTACTTTTCCAAGTGGGTGGAGATAATCCCACTCAGAGAGGTCACAGCTTAGCATGTGCTCCAGTTTTTTAGGAACCATATCATATATATGTTCGGGGTGCCTCGATGAATTATATCCAATAATGGTACTGCATTCAAGAGCACTAAAATCAACAAATTTGCCTAGAGACACAACATAGATTGGAGATATTCTACCATCTATTTCCCAAGGGAAAATGTTTAGTAGAAGCCTTCAATAAAAATCTCATCCATATAGTAAAGAAGACACTCGATGATAATAAGTGGTAGTGACATGAGCAGATAGTTGAAGCCTTGTGGGCTTACTGCACCATATACATGACTCTAACTCAATATATCATATTCTTCTTAGTGTATGGGTCTGAAGTAGTTCTACCATTAGGAGTCCAACTCCCATCATTAAGGATAGCTGTGGGTAGTAAAATCATAATGGAGCAGAACACCAAGTTGTGGTTAGAAGAGTTCAAAGGTCTAGAGGAGAGATGCCTCCAAGCATGCTAGAACCTCAAGTTGTATAAAACCAAAATGATTCAAGCTCACAACAAGTTGGTCTATCCTAGAGCTTTTCAAGTAGGAGAGCTTGTTTTAGTTCTAAGGAGACCAATTATTGCCCATCGAAAGATGAGAGGCAAATTTAAACCCACTTGGGAAGGACCTTTAGCCATAAAGAAAGCCTACCAAGGAGGATCTTATCAGCTTATAAATTATAAGGGAGAGTGCCCAATGCTTCCAATCAATGGGCTCTACCTAAAAAAATATTATCCATAAATCTTGTTTCAAATCAATTATCAATAAAATTTTTTTCATCTTAAACTCTATCTCTTCATATTGGTTAGGAATATCTTTGCTTGCGAATCAGCCATGATGTATTTAGGGTAGGAGTAAGGAACCCAAGCACCATCCAATCCTTTAGTAACACAACACCAACATAAACTACACACAACCACATATAAAGTAAACATATCTTTTTTCTCTGGCTATTTTGATGTGGGATAAAGCTCTCTATGGCACTCACTCATTACCTGCTTTAGGCCGGGCTGACATGCTACCTTGCTAGTGTGTCACCCCAGTGGTTACTTGTCTGGTGGATGCAAGTCTACAAGCTTTCTTCTTAAGTTGACCATTGCAAACCAATGAGCACCTTGTTTGTTTGGTAGGCCTTACTGCGTGGCCGATAAGCTAACTTGTGTTGACTTTATTTAAGAGGATGTAAGCCTATATGTTTTCTTATTGAACTAGCCATCATGCACTAACTGGGTTGAGTATATTTGAGGCTTAGGATAAGTCCCCCAATGGCTCCTTTCTTCCTAACAACTTCAAGTCTGGGTCTACTCCTTATATGGGACTCCCCACTTGGTAGTCGCCCTATATCGAATAGCATCTATCTTGCTGATGACAGACTATCCTGATGATCATTTCTATCTATGAAGATGTAAGTCTACAAGCCCTCTTCTCAGATTAATCATCACAAATTGATGGGCACCTTAGGTTGGTTGGTTATCTCCATGTTGATAGTGACCCACCCGTCGAATACACCACTCATGGTAGATATAAGTCTACAAGCTTTCTCCCATAGTTGGCCACTGTATAGCTATAGGCTTTCTTTTACATGGATTTAGATAAAGCCCCTAGTGGCACCTGCCTTGTCGGGACTCTATTTGGATTACGTACTTAACCCCATCCAGACTCTCTCTTGACGGTCCCCTTTCCTAGTAGCCACCCTGTGGTTGGAGAATTTATCTGGATTCTCCCTTATTCTAGTAACGACAGATCAAGTGGAGATATATGCCCTTCCCCTGCATATAATATATATATATATATATATATATATATATATATATATATATATATATATATATATATATATATATATATTAGGAGAAAAACCCTAGCGGTGCCTTTTCCTAGCACATCCTATCTTTAGAGTGAAAAGCGACTTATAAAAATCACCTAACCACTTTTGAGTTGAGATAAGTCCCCAAGTTGGCACTCTCAAGAGTCACCCTTAGTTTGACTTGTGCCACCAACAAGTCACCCCAATATATAGTCTACCACATATTCTTTCCAAAGACAATCGCACAATCGACAGATTTTAGGTCGTTTGATCTGTGTGCTATCATCACCCTGTGGTTCCTTATTTAAGAAGTTATAATTCTACAAGCTTTCTTCTGAACTTGACCATTGCACACCGAAAGGCACCCCTTAGGTTAGTTAGCTTTACCACACGGCCGATAGACTATCCTTTTGGATTTGTAAATCTAAGACAGGACTAGGCTGATATTAGCCTCTTCTTAGTAGATTCATCACAAACTAATAGGGTCCATCTAAAATTAAATTGATCTTAACTATTATTAAGTCAATGTGAGTCCATAGTGGCATTCTCTCTATAGTCTCCTTAGGTTGGGTTTGATTTATTGTGCTATCAACCGATCACCCCAGTGGTTCCTTGTTCAAGAAGTTATAAGTTTATAAGCTTTCTTCCTGACTTGATCATTGCACACTGAAAGGCAACCCTTAGGTTGGTTGGTCCTACCTGATGGCCGGTAGACTATCCCTTTAGATTTATAAATCTGAGACAAGACTAGGCTGATATAAGCCCATTTTTAGTAGATCCATCGTACACCGACAGGGTCTATTTTATCAAATCACCATTCTTCCTTAGTGGAATCCAAATTAAATCCATCTTTTCCCCAGTGAATTTGAGCTCATATCTCTAGCAGATGTGCCCTCAAAACCAAATCACATCCCCCCCCCCTAGTGGAGCCTCAAATCATTAACAAATTAAATTCTCATCATTAGTTGATGCCCCACCATTTAAATCAAATCAAATTTCTCCCTAGTGAGGCATGAATCATATCCTCTTGCCAGTAGAGCCCACATAAAATCAAACTAAATAAAATCCCTATCCCAAGTGGATAATATGAACCTGCTTCCCTAGTGGAAGATTCATGCACTCATCCCTAGTGGATCTTTTCTCCCCAAGTCATATCAAAATCAAATTCCTATCCCTAGTGGATAATCTGAACATGCTTTCTAGTGGAAGGTTCACATACTTGATCCCTCGGATCCTTCCTTTCTCTTATATCCTTAGCATGAGTTGCATTGCACTAAGATCTTGATTCCATCTACATCTCGGGTTTAGAAGAAGATCATTTTTGCTAATGCTTTTGATCCTGCAGACGTTGTTAATCATCTCGATCAACACAAATATGTGTGGTGGGCCTCGTCAGTTACTCCACACCTATTGGACGCCCTTTTGTTAACCTCACTTTTTGAGTGAGTTCTCAACATCCTCATCATAGATCTAGGACTTTTGTAGACACTAAGAGCCCAGATGTCTTAAGACACATCTAGTGACTAGGTGAACACTTAACCTAAGCCTAGAGACTTAGAAGAGTTAGCCATAGGAATAGGTTATACCTTAAGGATTTAGGAATACTTGCCTACCGTATAGCCTTAAACCCAATCCTTGCTCCCTTCCTCAAACCAAATCTTAAAAAATCATAAATCCAATTCTAAATCAAATGATTAAAAATCCAAAATCAAATTCAAATTTTGAAAACTCCTCTTAAGCCCTTTGATTTTATCTTATGGACTTAGCCTTAACCAAATTCAAATCAACCTCAACTCAATTTTTTTTCTCAAATATCTATTCAATCTCAAACCAAATCCCAACCCAAATTCCAAATCAAATGATTGAAACCCAAAATCAAATTCAAATTTCAAATTCCCTTCCTAAGCCATATGAACCACCTTCATATGCTTAGCCAAAATTCCCTTTAAACTAATCAAACTTGGTTGATTTTTTTATAAATCAATCATTCCTTCATTTATATTCACAAATATAAAAGAAATACAAATTTAAATAGCCAAATCAAATCAAACTAAATCAAACCAAATCAAGACATTTCTTAAGTCATATTGACTTACCTCCAAAAGCTTAATTAAATCTCAACCCAAATCAACCAAAAATCAATTGATTTTTTTATAAATCAATTATTCCTTTATTTATATTCATAAATATAAATGAAACCCACCCTCCAATGACCAAAAATAAATCAAACTAAATCAATTCCTTGCTTAAGCCCTTTTGACCTACATCCTTAAGCATGGTCAAATTTGCTTCCAAATCATTCCAAACTCTAGTGATTTTCTCATGAATCAGTTATATCTTCATTTATATTCACAAATATAAATAAAAATTAAATACAAATGGCCAAAACAAAACCCAAATCAAATCAAATCTCTAATTTTAGTCTTTTTAGCCAATATCTTGAACTTGGCTAAATGATATTAAAATCAACTCAAAACCTATGAATTTCTTCATGATTCAATCATTCCTTCAATCATTGTTCCAAATATAAACACAAACTACAATTATCAAACCAAATCCAAGTCAACTCAAGTCAAGCCTATGTTGACCCCTTTTGACTTGAAATTATCATATGAACCAAAATTCATTTGATTCCAAACCAATTGCAATTGGATTTATATCTACACCCTAAGCTCATATATGAGTTCAACTAAACTTGAATCAAGCCAAAAACTAAACCAATTGACCCATTTAGGTCCACTTGACCCTTTTTGAGCCAAGTTCTAATCCAACCCGAATTTGATTGAACTAAGCACATCCAAACCCCACAACATGATCAACAATCATCCTACGGTGATCAACTACCTTGAATTGGTTCAAACCAAGTCAACTTGGTCCTTTGACCAAGTTAACCTTTAGCCCAAATGAAACCCAAACTAGCCAAAACCCACCATATACCAAATTGATTGAAACCATTGATTCAAACCAATTCATAATTAATGATTGAACATGACCAAACCCTCAATTGAGCCAAACCAAGTCCAATTAGCCATTTGACCTAAGTTGACCTAAATTGACCTAAAAACCCAAAATGAGTCAAATCATGATTTAACCCAAATTGATTGCAACCAATTGCTCAAGTTAATTCCAAATCACTTATTGAACTTGACCAAATCACAATTAAGCTCAATTTGACCAATTGGTCAACTTGACCCAACCTAGCCCAAATTGACCTAAAAGGTCAAATTGGCCAAAATCCAAATTATACTCAAATCAAACCAAGCCAAAGCCTACAATAATTCCAATTGAACATGAAACACCTAACCCTCCCAATTTGGTCAAATTGTCAACTTATCCTATTTGACATATTTGAATTCAAATGAGCCAAAATCAAACCTAAGTCAAATTAATCAAAACCACTTGAACCAAAACTCTTCAAAACATCATTTGAACCTAACCCAAGCCTTGGTTTGACCCAATTTGACCAATTGATCAACCCAACCCAACTTAACCCATTTGAACCCATTTGACCATATGAAGCCAAATCACCCCAAACCAACCCATGGAACCTCAGGAGCTGGCCAAACCCAACCCAAACCAGCCCTAAATCATTCCCAAATTAGCCTAAATCCAAGTGGGACCTAACCTAAGGCAATTAACCATTGGACAAGCTCATTTTCCTTGGATTCTTGCCATAAGAGGCAAGGTCCACTCTCCCATCACCATGACAGCCATTCCAATGCCAAATGGGATATGCCTAGCCTCCCTAGACCACCCAGAACTACTAGAATTGGCCATGGACCAAAGCGAGGTGAACCAAGTCACCTCCCATCATACTCGAGCACCCAAAGGACCAACCCAACTCAATCCTCCCATATCTTGCCTTGAGCTCCCTACCATAGCTTCCTCCACTCCTGGCGAGCCATGTCGAGCTGACGATGACCCCTCTGACACCTCGATGGTGATGAATCGACAAAAATTCAAGGATAGGTCTTATCCATCCATCACACTCAATTCTGGGGTATACTCCCTCAATTTGAGCGACAACTGTCATAATTCGCACTAGGAGAACCCCTTGAGTGATTTCAAAATCTGAGAGAGTTTCCTAGAGCATTTCAAAGCCTCATGAGCTTAGATTTCTTTCTCCCGTGCACAGCCAAAATAGGGGAGGCCAATCTGAAGTCCCATTTGCTCAATCCTCCATCAAACCTTAATCAACCTTTCACACACCATCACCACACCTCATCGAGCAATACCAAGTCATTTCCTAAGCTTCCAAGCTACTGGTGGTCCAAGTTCGATCGAAGCTGAAGCTCCTATGTGCATGGATTGTCGTCTCAGTGGCACATGTCAAATTGAGGTCCAAGCTTCTCAACAGAGCTTCGCCTCAACTAGGCAAAGCTACCTCGGTCGATCCCACCACCGAAAAATAGCTCCTGTGAGGTAATTCCTCAAAACTGTTAGATTACGAAAAATTAATTGGTCCTTTCAAAGGAAATTTGTGTGTCATGCATTTTTCATCGTTGGATGTGCTTGCGTTCTTTTCTTCATGGTGTAGGATCAATTTGATCCCAATTTGAGCTCTGGTGAGCTTAAATCGAATGGAGAAAGATGGATGGTATCCTTCTTTTGCTATTCACGAAGGAGACAGATCACGGGCCGTCCATTCCGTGTGATCAGAATGGATGATTCTGATCTGATCACGTTATATCCTCTTCTATTTTCTCCTTAATCGCGGGATTTGATCGTGACCATTCGATCTTAGATCGGACGGTCCACGAGAAAGCACGTCCACCATAATTTGAGTCAGCTTCCAAATTTGATAACTTAAATAGCCTATCTCATCATGCCATGTGGAAAGCGCGAGCCACATCAGTAGCCATGTGGCGCCAATGAGATTAAGTGTTAATTAGGGCTATTTTATTTAAGTTTTAAGGCTGAAACTTCCTAGAATCATAACTAATCTAGAAAAATCCAAAAAATATGAATGAGGACTCATTTTAAAGGTATTTTAGAGGAGAATCCAAGAAAACTATTATTAATTAATTTTGAACAATAAATTTTGCTTAATTAAAGTTTACTTAAAATTTTAATTAGCTTAATTACTCATTAATTATCCAATTAATTTCAAACTTTAGAGAAGTTTAGGGGATGACTACCTCCCATATTTTTCTTAGAATTTATTGGATACTTAATTAAAGAAATTAATTATGCCTTAATTACTCTCTTAGCTTAATTAGTGATAATTAATCAAATGAATAGTGAATTGATCCATCAATTGAATTCATTAGCCTTTGTTAACAATGGAGAAACTTAGGGAAATGGGTTGGGACCTCTCTTCCAATCTTTTCCTTAAGTCTTCTTCATTCCCTCTTTAAAATTAATTAATTAAGACTCATTAATTAATTAATTAAAACCCAAATTATATCTAAACTTTAATTAACTAATTGAAAAGATTTAAGGATTAATACTTAGGCTTATTTCTTTGTCTCTTCCCCTAAGTCTATTTCATATTATTTATTAAGGATAATTAGGATTTAATTAGATAATTAATGAACTTAATTAACTTGATTAAACCTACCTTTCTTAATTAACTCTTGGGTAGCTCTTTGGGTGTTCAATAACCTAAAGAGAGAGCTAATGAAATTATGGCTAGCTCACATGCGTGAAAAACTATAAAAGTAATTAAGTGAAGCTTAATTAACTATTAATTATTAGCCAATTGCATTAGGCCCCTTTCATTTCTTAGGAGAATTGCTAATTTACTTTTCATGTGGTTGCATCTCATGTTGGCTCATCATTATTTAGTTAATTAGCTTAAGGTGATGTAGGTAAGGGTTTAATTAATTGATTTAATTCATACCTCAACCTAATTTATTTTCATTAAATCAAACTAACTCACATATCAGGAATGAGATTAGGATTAGCAAACCTCTTTCACATTTCTTAAATCAAACCAACCATAAAGATAAAAAATGGCTTTAAGAAACTTTGGTTTATTTTAAATGAGTTTGTTTAATATGATTGTCCTTAGGTCTTAGTTGGATTGTATGAAATAACATGCTTGTGTTTCTTTATTTCTTTTCAATCATGTTAAAATATTGTTTGCCACTTGTATTCATGCATTCATTTCTTTCAAATTAATCAAATGAAAATGATTTCCTTTATGTCAATTTGCATGTGTTGGCTTAATTAAAATATATGTGGCTATTATCATTATTAAATCTCAAATGTATTTTCAAAACTTATTAATGAATGAAAAAAATATTGTGACTTTAGTTATGTATACATAAGAGGTACATGTGAATATAAGCATAGTGTATGAACTGAAATCTCTTTCTTACATTCATATGTTGATTTGTATAAGTTTGAATATTAATGGGTATATTAGTCTGGACATCCCGGGACACGACTTTAAGTAGCCCCAAGGAGGTTCCTACCTCACTCCCCTGGTGCAGAAAAATGGCAATGTACCTGTTTTATTTCATTCTTATGCACTTTGATATTAGAATTGGGATAGAGCTTTGATTCATTTACATAAATAAATTAAATAAATTAAACTCTACTTTTGCATGGTTTTCTATTCTTATAGTTGCTTATACATCCATATGTATTTAAGAATAGCAGGTATATTTGTCTGGACATTTCTAAGTAACCCTAGGGAGGTTCCTACCTCACTCACAGTAACAAGGATGATGTACTTGCTTAAAATTTTCATACATTTGAATTTTTATTTAGCTAATGAATGAAAATCCCCCTCTTTTCTATTAAAAAGACATGCATTCATATTTTGTTCAAGTGGTTGGATTGATTAGTCATATGATTTAGAGTTCTTTTCTTAAGCTTTTGTATAAGAATTTAGATAGATCTTTAAATTTATATGACAAAAATGATTCAACCAAATGAAACATCAATTCCAAGTACATTTGCTTACATTCAACATTTAAGTGTGCTAAGATACAAATTGCATGTATAGGTATGTTTAAGACTTAATCATATGCATGCCATATATATATGATGGAAAGAAATAAACAAAACATGTGTTATGTTATAGTAATTAATTCCAATTAATCTTAAGATGCCTTTCCTATTGAATGAGATTATTTAAAGTAAACCTAAATCTATGACTAATTAAAATATGTAATAAGCCATTCACTAAAGGGAATTCGTTAATTAATTTGCTTTAAATGTGGCTTAAAGTAGGAATGAAAGAGAGTGATCCTCTCTTTTCTTCTCTTTATAACACTTAGTTGTTAAGTGTAAGCCAAGATAAAATAGAAGAAAATATTAAGTAAAATTTACAAATCAACTAAGCCACCTTAAGTGAAACCATCCTTCAAATTAAATCTCTTTATACTTAGAAAATCTTAACTCTAAAGCCTAGTTAGAATAGACCACACAAGCTTTAACACACACATTAGAATTAAGTCACCACTTCTAGCTTTATGTTAGGGAGGTGTATGGTTTGATGTATGCTTTATTTTGTGATGTATTGTTGTAGACTGGATGTTAGGGGGTATGCTTCATAGATTAGATGTTAGGTCGTGATTAGTCTAATCATATTTTCTACAAGAGAATGTGCTTAAGGGGCACTTAAAATAAATAGAAATGCTCTCTTTTGTAGGTTTCTTAACCCCTATATATAATCTAAATTAGGACTGGTGGACTTGGTTATCCATGTGCAAAGTATTAAGTCCAAATTTTACATATAACTGCTTGGGTTGTATGGTGTGTTTAGCTAACACTTATTTTACAGATGTAGCTAGATTTACTTTTTCTTTTTTTTGATGTAATTGTGCATTAGGAATTAGGATTAGTGTTATGGGGGATTAGGATGAGTGGAGGCTAGAAGGCTTTGTCCTGGGAGGCCCCTTGATTCCTTTGAGCAAGCAAATCCAAATGAAGAAATGGAGGAGATATGAAGATATGAAGATATGAAGACCCTCATAACATGTATTCATTTGTATAATTGTAATTATTCTTTCATATACCGGGTTGTATAAGGGTAGAGCTCAGCTACCCATTCTTTTTTTCGGGTTGTATGGTGTTACCCGACCGCACCGACGTATTATTCTTTCACGTTGAGTTTATAAATTGTTTGATAATTATGCAATAGAAATGGCATGTATTTTCCTAGTTTCTTTATGTATAATGATTTAATGTGTGGCCTGGATCCGGTTAGGCTCTTAGAAAAAAAAAATTTTCTATCCTAACTACAAGTCATAATATAATTTTCTAAATAACTCATAACCTTATTTAAAGCCTAGGTATTAAATCAAGATAATTAAAATATTTAGCAACCCCTTAGCTGAATGTTGTATGCTTAATATCATGCATATCTTATTATTTCATTCTTGCTAAGAGATGGTTACCATCCTTGCATGATAGGAGAGGACTTGACCTTTGAGAGCCTCCTCTATGGTGGAAAATATCTCTTTTCTCTAATTTAGCCAATAACACTATTTCATCATGCATTTAGGCATATAAAATTCTATAGACTTTATTAAAATGAAGAGTCCAAAATCAAAAAAAAATTGATAAAATTTATAATATACAAAGTTATTATTCATACCACTCATGCTCTAGTCTCTTAGGGAGTGGGTTTAAGGACTTTAATTTTCTTCTAAATAATAATGGTCTAACCATCTTACAAAACATATGACTAATTATATAGTAATTTGGATTATTAACTTGACTGGCTTCTTCAGGTCTTTTACTTTTTGGTAATTGTAGACCAGCTTTAACTACTTGTCGAAATAATTTAGTCACACTATCCCTGCTAAAAGAAAATTCTTTTTTCATCTTTTCCTTAAGAGATGGCTACATTTGCTCATCATCTCTTATTGCTTGTTTTGAACGCTCTCCACCACCTAGAAAAGTCTGAGGTTTATCATTGCCTCCTAATACCAATTTTGGTTGTGGATTAGGATGAACAAGATTCTTTCCCTTATCATCATTGGACATTGGTGATTTTTCTTTATCTACATTATAGATTACTCATTTTTCACCACTTGAGCTATAAGAAGAGGCACGAATTTCATTTCATCTTGAGTCTGAAGGCTTATTTTTCTTTAATTTATCTATATAGTTTTCAAACATAGGGAAATTTAACTTTTCAAATTTGGCCACCCTATCAAGCAAGTGTTGGAATATTGTAATTAACATCATGTATAAAAATGGCGCCATTTTATTATCCATATTGCCCATTAATAATTGGATCACATGTTCTTCCTCAAATTATTGTTCACATTTCATGCTTAGATTATGCCAACAAGTTATGAATTTTATCACTGACTCATATTTTCTCTTTTAGTGAGATAAGGTCAGTGATCATTATTTTCTGGGTTACACTGGTGAACCTTTTCACAAACATTATCTCTAGCTCAGCAAAGGCTTTGATTGAATCATTCAACAATTTTATGTACCACTCGAAAGCAGTTGAGATCAGGCTACTAATGAACTGGTGAAAAAGTAATGCATCATTTTCTCCTGTGTTACCATAAGTAGCCTTGAATTGGTCTAGATGTTGTTTTGGATTACCATGCCCACTAAAAATATTAAATTTTGGTATTGAGTTACCTTTCGGGTATGGCACCTAATCAAATTCAGCTGGGTAAGGGCAACCCTTACTCACCAGCTTTTCAGCCTACTCTGAAGCTATAACTGCCTTTATCTTGTCTATAAATATTATTTCTAGTTGAGCAGCTATTACTATTGCTAGTGCACTAGCCACATTCTGAATTATAGGTTGAAGAGCTAGTTGATTAACTTCACTCCTCCTTTCAGGCATAGTTTGTACTATAGGAGCTTGAGGTATCAGAGTGACTGGTGGTGTAGATGTTGTATTATTAGCTACCTATTGATTAGAAGATGAAATAGGTTCTACATTTGATGTGATATTCTTCTCCAACATATCCATCATGATATTCATTTGTGCCATCATGTCATTCATCTTGGTACTAAGCTGTAAAATTTTCATATCTTCGGCTTCCATTTGACATTGCATTTATCTTTGCTCTCTAGCTACATCAACAAGTATAAGCTCTTCTTCTTCTTCTATTTATTTGTGTTGTTCTCCTCTGTGCTTCTCTTCAAGGGAAGAACTTGACTGTCCTTCTCTTTATGCATTTGTAGGGACAGTTGTTGTTGGGGCTGAACAATGATGCTGATTGTAAAAGTGTGTACCAGGTTGACCATTTCCTGGTTCAACCATATAAACAGCTTCAACTCCCATGACCTTGTTTTCATTTTAATCTTCTTCTCCTTCCTCTTCAGCAAAGATTGAAGATTTATCTTCTACTCTCTTTTGTGATGACTCTTTTTTGTAAGCATCAAATTCAGGTTCAAGCTCACTGGATTCATGTTGTTGATGATGCTAAGAAGAAAGTTCATCTATCTGTCTCATCATATAAATAACTCCTACTTTCATAGTGTTCTGTTCATCGTCTTCTTCTTGCACATGAATTTTTGATCGACACTTGTAATGGATCTCTTGTTCATTGTATGGAACAGACATTTCTTCCATTGGAAGACTGCGATCAGAATCAACTTTCTCCCACGGAGGTGAATCTGATTGGTGACGGGATCCACTAGAGGATTCTCCATGGTGTTGACCATCATATCTTTTATCAGTAATATCCCTTCTTTTAGGTATCCACTTTTTATGAGTTATTTTTGAGGTGAATTTTTGAATATGTGCATCAGATGTCACACCTCTTTATTTCTTTAGAATTTCATCACGAGGCCTTGGCCTCCATATATCCTTTTGTCGGGACCATTCGACAGCGGATTCTTGGACACATGATCCAAGTGTCACGCTTCGATGCTCACCGTATGAAGCATACTTGGCTTGATGACTAGCTACCATAAGAGATGATAACCTTCTTGATAGAATCTCAGTATCTCTGATTATCATAGGCCTCTGAAATTTTCTTTTCATTAAGCCTCTTTCCTTGGCTACCTTAAGGACGTTATGTATTCTAGTGGAGAGGGTTGTCTCTCTACGGATAGGGCTTGATGTTGTTGAGTCGAAAGGCGCTTCACCTCACCAGTAGGGCTATTCCTTTTTACCTATTTTAGATTATCAAAGTTGTTATGGGTAGGAATACTCACTTCTGGTGGTAGTATTGCTTGTTCACTAGGTTGTTTAAATGGGATCTGCTGAGCCCTCAACTTAGCATTTCTTCTTCTTATTTTCCTTCTAGATAATTTGCTTCCTGATGAGGAAGCCTCAAAATCAAGTCTTCCAAGTACAAAGGTTTTAGTTGGCGAAGTAGTTGTACCATGATGGATTAGAGATACAGTATGCCCAATGATAATTTTCTTCATCACAGGGGCTTCAGATTGACCCAGTCTTTCAAAAATTGAAGTTCTATGCCGGGAGAACTCCTTAATAGTGGTTGGTTGTTGAATTAGTTGGCGAGTATGACGAGTAGGAGCTTCAGTAAACTGAGCCTTATGGCATGACCTCAGACGAGTGCACCACGGGTGGGTAATTCAGGAGTTGTAGCTATAATAGCTAGAAAATCCATGCTACCAAATTGAATGGTAACTCCAACATCTCCTATGTTGATGGCGGCATTAGCTAAGCAGATATTTGCATCACACCCTAGTTGAATAGTGAATGGAGTGCTCTGTAGATCCATTAGAATAAACATTAGACATAGAGTCTCATATATTAGTAATTTGAATTTTTTACACATTTAAATCACCATTTTTATTTTGAATTTTCAAATATTTTTTTGCTACTATAGCATGTATATGACTAGCCAAAGATGGAAAGAAAAATCTATCCCCAACAGAGTTGCCAAAAATCTGGGCTCCAAAAATTCATCGTCGACCTCACACATTGAAGAGAGTATGATTTAAGTGTCAGTGAAATTTTCAAAAGGCAGATGAGATAGTAGATAAGATACTACCCAGAGATTTCTCCTCAATTTGTGAGGACTTTAGATCTGGTTCCAAATTTCCTATAGGTGCAAGCACTTATAGTTAATTACCCCTCCCAATGTTGAGTGAGAACTTTCGATTAAGGCTAGTTGTTAGATCACTAAATGCATAGCGTATAGTAGCAGCATGTAGAGTATAAAATTTAGGATTTATGAAATTCATTATTATTTAACTTAAAGCAGATGGTTGGGGGAATGATGACATGCCCAATCTAGATCCCATGGTTCTGTCATCTCGGGCTATCGTGATCCCTAGTCTATTAGTCGAGGGAGGTAGACCCAACGCATCGCCACCATGAGTTACATCATCCAAGGAATCATTGACTGGTGTTTGTCTAAGGAGACAAAGTTAAGTCCACATTAACTAATAGAGCGCTTTTTGCTCTATCAAGTGCACCCTATGATTCACATCTCAAAGAGCATTGGGAAATAGAGCCAGGACTATAATATAATGGTGTCATTTGGTGACAACCACCTCGTTAGAAAACTTTGGTCATAACTGCATCATATGTGGAGCTTACGCTGCCACGCAGGATATGGGCCACCTACCCATGAGATTGATTGAGAGTGAACATAATAGAATACTTGATTTGACTTTGGCTCCTTTGTTTTTAATTTGTTACCTTCAAATGAATGATTGTGAAGGTGGGTTGAGTGGAGTTTGATTTATGTTTTTTTAAATATTGGATTTTATTTAAGCATTTAACACTTAGTAATTTGTCGATTTTATAGTTGTATTGATACTTGATTTTGATTAATATGATTTAAGCTTGCAAACACATTTTATTGGTAAGTATCCCCTCCGGTTGAAATCATCATTCAACGTAGCCATCATCAGGATTATTTAATTAATTGAATTGAGTATATTTAAGAACTTGAGATCCTGTCAACTCTATTTAGCTCCTAATAGAAGATTAAATGTGTAGCTTAAAGCTCATAGTTGTATTGCGTGCCTTTGTAACTGAATATCTTTTGTATTTCATAAAATATATTTGTATTTTGAAAATTTAATGATTAATTCTTTCAAATATTTGTATTCTTGAGATATAATTATGAATTTACAATATTTTCTAGAATACAAAATAAATTTTGAATTTATTTTTTTAACACGTGCAACATGCTCAAACACTTGCATATAAACATTCAGCATTATGTTGAGGCCCATGCAGGTATTTAGTAATTTAGGTAATTTTTTTTCATTATGAGATTAATTTCTTATTTATTTAATCTCAACGATCTCTGTACGGCCTTTTAAGACATTAAAATTTATACTTTAAATCTCTATGTCCGAGCACATGCATGTATTTATAACTTAAATAATTTATCTAATTAATGTGATCATTGATTTTGAAAATCATAATTAGAATAAAATTTCTTTTATTTTTGGATTGAAGGAAGCTCCATAACTCATGTAGAATTTAATTTTGTATTGTCTTATGTGCATATAAAGAATTGCATATCCGTGGCAACGAAGGTGTTTTTAAATTGTATAATAATATCTTTTAGATCCCTTGGAATAACATTTAATTGCTTTCTTTTTATTCAAAGTTGATTAGTCTTTGAATGTTCAATAGATTCTCATTTATGTCTATTGATAATTCTTAAACTCATCACAAACTATATTCAACTTCTCCTTGATCCAATTCAAGTATTTAATAAGAATAATATGCTTCAAATATTTTCCAAGAATTTATTGATTATGTTAATAATCATTTGATTTCATTGAAAATATCTTATGAATTCGATTTTCTCCAATTCATTTGGAGTGAATTATGATTTGAAAACTATATTCCAATTCCAAGAAGATCTTATATGCTAGCATTGGATATTCAATCAGATAATCTTCTATATCAATTGAACTGAGATATTGAAGTGCTAAATTTATATTTATTGCCCAAATATTCGATTCAATTCAAGTTCATAAATTTGTTTGAGTTCAATCCATTATTTTTTTATTTGAAATATAATCTTTAAATTCATTTCAAATTCATTCTCATTTATAATTTAAAATTCAATTTGATATCAATTTAATTTTAGCAAATTCGTAGCTATTTTTAGCTTGAATTTTATTTGCAAGTGTGAATTTTAGAAAACATTTTGGCGATTTTGGCGCGTGTCTCAGAGAGGCTACATAAGAATAATTTTGTTTACTCATGCCCTAATGAGCGATGTGGTTAGTGTTGAAGACTATTTTTCAATCCCATTATGTCACGAAAGCATAATAGCCTTCAATCATCATGTGGATAAAAGTAAATATATATGCAACTTCTACACATTTAAATTTCATTTTATATTATTTATTTTTGATGTGATTACTTTTTTTAAAATAAATCTTGATTCTTCCCCCTTTTTTTTAAGTCCAAAATTTAGTCAAAATTTTGGTTCCATTTGGGCAGTATTCCGACGTCATTCCCACATATGGGCTACATCTAAACTGTTTGGCATATCCATCACGCCCTGATGAGCATGATGGTTGGTGTTTTGAAGCACCTCGATCAAATTTCAATCCTGTTTTGCCCTAATGAGCATTACTGGGCCTTCAATCGCCATAATCCATTATGATTTGCACAACTATTTTGAGCAACAACCTCACGTATATGGCCATTAACATGCAAATGTTCAATTGGCAAAGCATTTTGGACCCTGTCCTCAAATGAAGCAAGTCCCCATAATTCAGGTTGAAATTCTAGAAGTAACTGAAGAACATAATTTGCAATTGAGTTGTTTTTTGCTTGATTATGTACTAATGGAACAACCACCACAATAGTTCCAGCATCCTTTGCGGCTCTAAATCCAACTAGAGAATCCTCAATCACAAGACAGTTTGATACATCAGTACCTAATCTTCTTGTTGTTTCAATGAATATATCTATAGGTTTCCCATGGCTAACTTCATCGCTACCAATAATAACTGAAAACATTTCCTTCCAACCTTGTTGATGAGAAATCTTTGCTTCTATATGCTTCTTAGAGTCTGAAGCAAGCCCAATTGGGATTCCATGTTTATGAAGATGTTGGATAAGCCGATTAACACCAGGCAATGCTTGTGCTTGTGACCACCTTTGTTAATAGATGGGCACTATGGCCTAGGAATACTCCTCTGTTGTCATTGCCAGCACATAATCCTCCACGATAACTTTGGCTGACTCCTTGTGCATTTGCTTGAGCCTCTTCACCTCTTTCTATGGACCTAAAACTTTGCCATACTTTTCCAAGAACTCCCTTAATACTCCTTCTATTGCTCTTTCGATATCAAAAAGAGTTTCATCTAGATCGAAGATGACAGTAGAGATCCGAACACCGTCCATTGCTTGCGAAGAAGGCGATCTGAATGCGAAGATGAAGGAAAGGTCTTTAGAGAGGAAAATAGTGGAAATATAATCAATTTAGAGAGAGTAGGAGAAGGTGAGTTGTAGGGATCGGATCATGAGAGAGAGGGAGGACAGAGGGAGTTTGACTTCCCGTAGTGACCAAAAGAGAGGGAGATGGAAGAAAGAGAAACTCGACTTTTGGAGGACTAAACCGAGAGGGGATTCTTGTGGTTGCTGTAGTTCAAGGGAAATGAACGTGAGCCTTGGAAGAACAAAAGCCTTGCGATTTTTTAAAGGGGATGGAATGAGTGTGAGAGAAATAGAGGGAACGTGTGTGGGAAGATTCTGCTTGCGTGCATGAGAGCCGAAGGTTTTCTATTTTTTTGTTATTTTTTTAAGAGGAATTATTTAGGTAATTTTTTTATTTTCATCATTATCATGTGTGTGTGTGTATATCTCATTTATAGACAAACATAATATTTTGAGCTCAATGGTGTAGTATGTTTCACAGTCGAAGGTTTCCAGGCGACGTCGAGGTCGATCGAGACAAATTTAAGGTTAATTTAAACATCATCGCACTCCGAGGCTCGCCATTTGCTTCACACTTGGTTAATCAATTGCAAATGGTCTTGTTTAATAGTTTTCGATATTTCAAATGACAACACGCAGTTCGTTCACCGAAAGGAGCTCATTCGGATAGTGTCGAAGCCTCTTGACTTCAATATGCATGAAATTGCCTATTCTATTCATTTTCCTTCATTGGATAATAATTGATTGATATTAAATATCAATTCTAGTTAATTTTGATATTCTGAACATAATGGTCCAAGATCTGAGAGTTTTGGTTCGAGTCGGCCAACTGATCATCAATTTTAGTTCAAAAATGCACATTGTTATTTCCAACCACTCGACATTCATATAGACTTGTCCAAATTGAGCGAAGATAGTCTCATTTGGTAGGTTTTGATGTTTCAAAACTAACGACACAATCAATTTTATGAACGTAGGTCATTTGGAGATCATCGTAGCTTTCCTACTCTGATATGCGTGTTGGCTCATTGACTATTCGATCTCTTGATCGGTTGACTGTTAGATTGTGGAATATGTACTCTGATCAATTTTGACATTTTAAATGTGATGGAGAAGTCCATTCATCAATCAGAGGTCATTTTGACTAATTTTAGTGATGTTTAGTGCATTTCGCCTAATTTGTGCTCAAGCATCCAAGTCTATTAATTCATCTTATAGGCTCGATTCGACTCATAAAGCATATGTGAAGGTCAACATCTAGCAGTAGGAAGCTCCGTATGATGAACAAAATGTAGGCTCATAAATTTTTACTGAACTCTGCCTCAATCAAGTCTATATATGAATCCCTATAGAATGACCATCTAAGCCACCTCAAAGGCATGGATGTTTGTGCCTGTGCCTGACCCATGCGGAATGTGGATGTGATGTTCAGATTGGTCGGTTCATGGTACACCACATTTGGTAAGGGATGTCGGCCTAGTAACTCATCACAGTAGGCTGCTAGCTATGCCACCGTTTCCCCTCAGTAATCACAATCGGGCCTATAATTGGTGGCCCATCAACAAGTAACCCTAGAATCATTACCACATCATGGAGTGTCACTATCATCTCACCGGTGGCCAGGTGGAAAGTATTGGTCTATGGATATCATCTCTCAACTAGTGCAGTAAGCAAATGATGATCCAGACAAATATAACGTATAGCAGCGAGCCGGTGCGCGAGAATGTAAACTGCATGACATGTAATGGGCCACTCCTTCAAAGATAAGCTTTGTGAGGTGCTTTTAGAGATCGCATTTACTAAAACACAAGGAATAAGGAGTCCAATGAGTTCAGTATAAAACTTAGAAGCTAAAACTTTATTTATGTCTGTAGACTCTATGTCGACCATGCTAGGGTGAACCTTTAGAGGGGGTGGATCTGTCTGCTTAGTGTCATCCCTAGCATGCCCCCGATGCTGTCTACTTGGAGGGGGGTGATCCTCAGCCATCATACCTGTGAAAAAACATACTTCATAATCAGTACTTAATAAAGCATAAAGCAAAAAAGAACAATACAATGTAAAAAGTTAAAAGTGTATAGCATAACTATAAAAAAAGTTGCAAACTATAAAGCGGTGACCTGTAATGGCAGCTAAGATATACCTTCTACTATTAGTATTGTAAGGGCATGATGACCTGTAATGATCAGTAGTCTTGCATAAGCTACAAGACATATTACTGCTACATATGTTCTCATCCATTATATTTTTATTTCTACTATTGCATGGTCTCCCTGACCTTCTTTGGAAAGCAGGTGGTAACAACTCAATAATACCTTGTTTGGCATTATAAGTTGTCCAATCAGAACGATCAGGTAGTGTATGAAACTCAGCTACATATGCAAACTTATGGAGGTGTAGAGTGTAATACTGTGATGCCTATGTCAAATGATTTAATATTCTAAATCCTAATGCTATTATGGTGTTTATTTTTAGTTTATGTGTTTATGTGTGTGTATATGGGGGACACCACGCACATCTGAGGATGTACTTATTGAGATGATAAGGTACGACATCAAGGAATAGTGCACTATCTCGAAAGATAGAAATCACAACCTACAATGGATCTAATCACCTAATAAGGATTCCTAAGGCATGATGGGTCTTCGAATGTACCAAAGATCTTTTCTCTACTTTACATGGATGAATAAAGTAGGGTTTATTTAAAGCGGGTTCTAAAGTTTCCTATGGGGCAACCCCAGTTAATTATCATCTGAACTCCTTAGGAATATTCTCGATTGAAGTAGGCAATTATTATCCCCAAAGAATTCTAAGATAGGACTATCAATAAATTGGTTATGTTTGGAAAATCAAGTGAGATAGATCAAAAGGAGAGACTTATTATCTAATCCAAAAGGAGATGAGTAGGGATGCTCATAATACTAGAAAACCTAGTGAGCATCCCAAACTATCCTATGATTGGGCTTTATATATTTGAGATTGAGGAGAATTATATATTTGAGTCAAAATTTATTAGAAAGTAAATATAACTACACCTGCAAGATAAGTGTTAGCTAAACATACCATACAACCTAAGCAGTTATATGTTAAATTTAGACTTAACACCCTGCACATGGGTAACCAAGTCCACCTGTCCTAATGTAGATCATGCTTAGGAGTTAAGCAACCTGCAAAAGAGATCATTTATATTTATTTTAAGTGTCTTAAGCACAATCTCCTACAAAAAATATGATTAGGATAATCACCTAACATCCAATCTACAAAGCATACACCCTAACATCCTATCTATAATAATACATCACAAAAACAAATACATATCAAACCATGCACCACCATAACATAAGGCTAGAAGTGGTGACTTAATCTAATGTGTGTGTTAATGCTTGTGTGGTATGTTCTAGCTAGGCTTTAGAGTTAGGATTTTCTAAAAGTGAAGAGATTTAATTATGAAGGGTTCATTTCACTTTAAGTGATTTAGTTAATTTCTAAGATTTTACTTAATGTTTTTCTTTTGTTTCATTTTGACTTACACTACACAACTAAGTGTTATGGAGAGAAAGAAAGAAAGGATCACTCTCTTTTATCCCTACCTTAAGTCACATCTAAAGATTAATTAATCAATTCCCTCTAGTGATGGCTTATTACATGCTTTAATTAATTAAGTTTAAGTTTACTTTAAATAAACTCATTCAATAAGAAAGGCATCTTAAGATTAATTGGAATGAATTACTATCACATAATACATGTTTATTCATTTCTTTTCATCATATATATGGCATGCATATGGTTAAGTCCTAAACATACCTATACATGCAATTTATATCTTAGCACACTTGAATGATAAATGTAAGCAAATATAATTTGAATTGATATTTCATTTGGTTGAATTATTTTTATCATATTAATTTAAAGCTCTATCTAAATTCTTATGCAAAAGTATAAAGAAAGAGCCCTAAATCATATGATTAATTAATTCAACCATTTGAACAAAGTATGAATGCATATCTTTTTAATAGAAAATTGGTGTTTTCATTCATTATCTAAATACACATTCAAATGTATAAAAGTTTTAAGCAAGTATGACATTATTGTTCTGCACTAGGGGAACGAGGTGGGAACCTCCTTAGGGCTACTTAAAGTCGTGTGTCCCCGGAATGTCTAGACTAATATACATGTTATTCTTAAATACTTATGGATGTATAAACAACTATAAGAATAGAAAAATCATGCAAAAGTAGCATTTAATTGAATTGATTTATTTGTGTAAATGAATTAAAGCTCTATATAAATTCTAATGTTAAGATGCATAAGAATGAAATCAAATGAGTCACTATTGTTCTACACTAGGGGAGTGAGGTAGGAACCTCACATAAAGTCGCATGCCCGGAATGTCTACTAATATACCCATTAACATTCAAACTTATGAAAATCAACACATGAATGTAAGAAAGAGACTTCACTTCATACACTACTTATATTCACATGCATCTCTTATGTATACATAACTAAAATGATAATATATATATTATCATTCATTAATACACTTTTGAAAATACATTTTATATTTAATAGTGATAATAGCCACACATATTTCTAATTATGTCAACACATGCAAATTAACATAAAGGAAATTATTATTATTATTTTTATTAATTTAAAAGAAATGAATGCATGAATACAAGTAGCATATAACATTTTAACATGATTGTAAAGAAATAAAGAAACACAAGCATGTAATTTCATTCAATCCAACTAAGTCCTAAGGATAATCATATTAAACAAACTCATTTAAAATAAACCAAAGTTTCTTAAAGCCATTTTGATTTTATGTTTGATTGATTTAAGAATGTGAAAGAGGTTTGATAATCCTAATCTCATCCCCAATGTGTGAGTTAATTTGGTTTAATGAAGAGAAATTAGGTTGATTTTATGCCTTAATTAGTTAATGTATGAATTAAATCCATTAATTAACCCTTACCTTCATCACCTTAAGCTAATAACTAAATAATGATGAGCCAATATAAGATGTGATCATATGAAAAGTAAATTGGCAATGCTCCGAAGAAATTAAAGGGGCCTAATGCAATTAGCTCATAATTAATAGTTAATTAAGCTTAAGGAGCTCACTTAACTACTTTCATGATTTTCTCACACATGTGAGCTAACCATGATTTCATTAGCTCTCTCTTTAGGTTGAACACCTAAATAGATACCCAAGATTGATTAAAAAAAGATAGGTTGTGAATGAATGGATTTTAAATTATTTTAACTAAGACTTTAATTGGTTAATTAAATCTTTTGATTATATCTTTTAATTAGGATGATGAAATTAACTTAGGAAAAGAGATTAAGAAAGAGGCCTCAATCACAATCCCTAAGTCATTTCAAACAACCAATGAGGCTCTCAAACAATTAGATATTCTTTCTATTTTAATTTATTAATTAAGTGGTTAATTAATTAATTAAGCTTTACTTAATTTGAAATAAATGAGGAGGTTTAATGAAATGGTTATAAGGAGTGAACCCAAACCATTTCTCTAAAGCTCCCCACTATTAATAAAGGATAATAAGCTTAATCAATTAATTAAATCACTGTTCATTTGCTTAATTATCACTAATTAAGGTTGGAGAGTAATTAAGGTTTAATTAATTTATTTTCCTAATTAACTATCCAATAAATTCAAAGAAAATTAGGGTAGATAGAGGTCATCCTCCTAAATATCTCTAAAAATTTTAAAATTAATTGGACAACTAATCAGAGGATAATTAGGCTAATTAAATTTTTTATTTTAATTTTAATTAAGTAGAAATTACTATTCAAAATCAATTAATAATAATTTTAATAGATTCTACTTTGAAGTATCTTCAAAATGAGCCCTCATTTGTATTTTTTGGATTTTTCTAGGATTAATTATGATTTTAGAAAGATTCAACCTTAACAATTAATTAAAATAGCTCTAATTAACCCTTAATCCTATCAGCGCCATGTGATTGCTAATGCGGCGCGCGCTTCCTAGGTGGCACTATGGGATAGGGTATTTAAGTTATCAAATATAGAGGCTGACTCGGATTGTGGCAAACGCACTTTCCCGTGGATTGTCCGATCTAAGATCGGATGACCATGATCAAACCCGTGATTTTGAAGGATTAATCAAGGGATCTATGGTGAGACCGTCTGATCGATTCCGAAATGGACCATGATCCATCTCCTCATGAATGGTGAAAGATGGACCCATCTTTCTCCAGCTCACCCGAATTTTGGATCAAATTAATCCCACACCATCAGGAAGAGGAGACAAGCACATCCAATGGTCAAAAATGCATGGCATAAAAATTTCCTTCAAAAAGGACCAACACATTTTTCCTAAACTGACGCTTTTGAGGAATTACCTCACCGGAGCTAATGTCCATTGATGGGATAAGTAGCTTCGCTAAAAAATGAAGCCTAGCCACAAGCCTTGATTTGAGGTGGTTTGCTCTATGGACCAAGCTCCTTTGATTTGGTGTTCGGTCTTGATCGAAGTCCTATCTCCGGTGGCTTGGAAGCTTAGGAAATGATTTGGTTGGCTTCGATTAGGTGTGGTGAATGTGTGAGTAAATTTAATTGAGATTTGATTGAGTGGATGAGGAGTTTGAATCAAGGGAGTGCTCCCTTATTTCGATTTCACACGCTGAGAGCAATGGCCGATCGAGGGAGCTTTGGGATACTTGGAAAAGCTCTGAGGAGTTTCAAAATGGCTTAGGAACTCACGGTAATTGTCGAATCTCGCCAATTGGGGAGTATACCCCAAAATCGTGCTTGATGGATGGATGGGATGGGTTGGCTTCTTTTTGCTAGTAGGCCATCAGAGAGGTCACATCCGACTCCACGTGGCTCGACTTGAGTGGAGAAGGCAGTAGGAGGCTGCCCAAGGGCTGGTGTGCAAAGAACCTCTTGGCTTAAATCCATGGGTTTTCAATTTTGGAGTAAATGAGGAAGAAGAGAACTCCCTTGCCTGACCTAGGATGGATTAGGGGCTGGGTGAAGCCTCACTTGAGTGCTTGGGGGTTTTCATGGTGATGGGAGAGTTGACTTTGCTTGTTAATGTGAGGATCCAATGGAAAGAAGGTTTGTCCAATGGCTCATTGCTTGGGTGGGGCCCACTATAGATTTGGCTGGAATTGAGGACTAGTTTGGGTTAGTTTAGCAGGTCCTTGGGTCCCATGGGTTGGCTTTGGGTGATTTGGCTTCATATGATCAAAATAGGCTCATTTGAGTTAGGTTGGTTGGGCTGACCATTTGATCAAATTGGGTCAAACCAAGACTTGGGTTAAGTTTAAATGATGATTTGAAGAGTTTCGATTCAAGTGGTTTTGATTAATTTGGCTCATTTGGATTCAAATAGGTCATATAGGCTAAGTTGACCAATTTGACTAATTTGACCAAATTAGTTGGGTTAAGTTTGTTCAATTGGTTAATTGAAAATGATTAGTTTTGGTTTGGTTTAATTTAGGTTTAATTTGGATTTTGGCCAATTTGACTTTTAGGTTAATTTCATAAACTAACCAATTGGTCAAATTAGGCTCAATCATGGCTATGGTCAAGTTCAACAAGTGATTTGGAATGAACTTGAGCCATTGGTTGCAATCAATTTGGATCCAATCATGATTTGACCCATTTTAGCTTTTTAGGCTAATTTGGATCAACTTAGGTCAAATGACCAATTGGATTTGGTTTGGCTCAATTGAGGGTTTGGTCATGTTCAATCATTGATTATGAGTTGGTTTGGATCAAAAGTTTCAATCAATTTAGTACATGATGGGTTTTGGCTTGTTTAAGTTTCATTTGGGCAAAAGGTTGACTTGGTCAAAGGACCAAGTTGACTTGGTTTGACCCAATTCAAGGTAGTTGATCACCCTAGGATGATTGATAATCATGATATGAGATTTTGATGGGCTTATTTCAATCTAATTTGGGTTGAATTAAAATTTGGCTCAAAAAGATCTTTTAGCTCACTTTGGGTCAAGTGGACCTAAATGGGTCAATTGGTTTAGTTTTGGCTTGATTTAAGTTTAGTTGAACTCACATATGGATTTATGATGAAAATATAAATCCAATTGCAATTGGTTTGGAGTCAAATGGATTTTGGTTCATATGATAAATTCAAGTCAAAAGGGGATGGGCTTGACTTGAGTTAACTTGGATTTGGTTTGGTAATTATAGTTTGTGTTTATATTTGGAACAATTATTGAAGGAATGATTGAATCATGAAGAAATACATGAGTTTTGAGTTAATTTAGATATTATTTAGCCAAGTTCAAGAAATTGGCTAAAAGGGCTAAAATTGGAAAATTGATTTGATTTGGGTTTGGTTTTGGGCATTTAGATTTATATTTCATTTATATTTGTGAATATAAATGAAGATATAAATAATTCATGAGAAAATCACTTGGGTTTGGAGTGATTTGGATGCAAATTTTACTAAATTGAAAGATGTAGGTCAAAAGGGCTTAAGTAGGGAATTGATTTAGTTTGATTTATCTTTGATCATTGGAGGGTGGGTTTTATTTATATTTGTGAATATAAATGAAGGAATAATTTATTTATAAGAAAATCAATTGAGTTTGAGTTGATTTGAGTTGAGATTTGATTAAGCTTATGGAGGTCGGTCCATATGACTTAAGAAAGGCCTTGATTTGGTTTGATTTAGTTTGATTTGATTTGAATGGTTTGAATTTAGATTTCATTTATATTTTTGAATATAAATGAAGGAATGATTGATTTATAAAGAAGCCCATCAAGTTTGATTTGGTTTAAATAGAGTTCGCTAAGCATTTGAAGGTGGTTCATGGCTTGGAAGGGATTTTGGAGTTTGAATTTAATCATGGGTTTCAATCATTTAAAGTTGAATTTGATTTGGGATTTGATTTGATATTGAATTTGAGATTGAATTTGATATTTGAGAAATCAATTGAATTGGAATTGATTTGAATTTGATTAAGGCTAAGTCTATAAGATAAAATTAAAGGGCTTAGGAGGAGTTTTGGAATTTGAATTTAATCATGGGTTTCAATCATTTGATTTGGGATTGGATTTGAATTTGAGGTTTGTGAGGAAGGAAGCAAGGATTGGTTTAAGGCTATGTGGTAGGCAAGTTTTCCTAAATCCTCAAGGCATATATTCCTATGGCTAATCCTTTCTAAGTCTCTAGCTTAGTGTTCACCTAATCACTAAGTGTCTTAAGATCCAAGAGCTCTAAGGTCTACAAGAG